>APFE030462276.1:670-13556 GCA_000404065.3 Pinus taeda | reverse complement strand
ATTGATGTTGGAACTGAATAAATTCCTCTACAACACTATAAATACAGGCATTGGGCTAGAGGAAGGGAGGTTAAAAAGCTGAACATTCCAAAGGGTAGATGCTGTTGGAATTAGGACTTCCATTGTTAACTTGTGAGGAGAGATTACCATCCTTTCCTGTTGCCATATTGGAAGTGGGTGAGCTTGTCAAAGTAGAGAAAATCTCTTGTTGGACCCTGGGAGGAGCTTGCACAACACCAGGGCTCAGGTTGTAATGGTTCCTTTTTTGTTTCCTTAATACAAATAAGTCCATTCTTCTCAATGATTTGTTGTTAATGAATTATTTCATGTACTCCTTGGTCTATGTGATGAATATGCTTTGTTTTATGGTGAATATTCAGGTGTTATGTAATCGTTTGCTTTGTTAGTGTATGCAGGTCTGAAAGTGAAGGAGGAGCTCATCTGGATCAGCAAGGCTGGACTGCTACAACAAGCGTTGGAACTAAGGTAAGATCGAAAACACTTGGTTCTCATAGAATGATGTATGTTTAGAGAAGGATTGTTCTTGTTTGGTTTGTTTGTCACTAGAGAGTCTTAGACTCCTAGGGAGGTTAGGTTTGTCCGCAAAAATAACTCTTTCCGCATGACACTTGGCTTACAGGGCATCACTTGGGATGATTTCATCTCTCATGAGTTTTTCAGAGCTTCTCAGGGACCTTCAGAGACTTTACATGAGACATGTGGACGTTCTTATCAGCATGAAGGTCATGAGACACACACTGCTACTGTGCCGGTATATATCACTTATCAGAAGGGCACTAGGCAGTTGTTCACAGCAGCAAAGTGAGTTTTATCTCCACCTGGGGTGGAAGGGGCCTCACTTTCGACATCAGTACCACAGGTTTAGGACAAACGCAAGAGGCCAATGCAGGATGAAGGGCCTTCAGGTGAGCAAGACTTTATTCTTGTTGAGGATGTTGATATGGGCTCGAAAAGCACAAGTAGCAAAGAGATGATCCAAGAGCAGTAGACAGAAATCAAAGCCTTTTCCCTCAACTTGGAGAGGGCCAAGTGGATTATAAAATACCTGGAGCAAAGGAATAATTAGCTTGAGTACTAGCAAGTGATCATGGAGTTACAAAACATTAGGGAGAATCACCAGGCTGCCCAAAGGAGGAGGGTGGAGTTCACTCCACTTGAGCAAGAGATCAACACTGATGAGGAGTCATGGCTCGAGAGATTCAACATCCACTTAGAGGGACTGTTGGAGAAGGACAAAATGGAGAAAGACTTGTTGAGACACATGTCATTTCATTACATGGTGCGGAACAAAGTTTGCAAGGCACGAATAAGGAATTTAAAGGCAAAACTAAGGAAGGCATCAAAAAGGAAAAAGAGGAAAAAAGAGCATGATCGACTCTGGATATTGGCCAAGGCATCCTTGGACCATAATAGCTCTTTATAGAGAAGGTCTAGCCCAAATTTCAAAAAATTTGGAGCAATTTTTGCGTTTTGGAATTTTTTTGCACAAAAAACAGAGTTTTCCTCCCTATGCGTCGCGCCACGTGGCGCTCGCTTTTTCTATAGGGTTCCAAATCACAAAAAAATTGCATTTCTGGATTTGTCATGAAAATTTATACTTTCCTACCTATGGCTAAGAAATTTGGGTAGGTTTTGAGCCCTCAAAGAGGTCAAAAACACTAAAAAAATGACCTCATTGCCCTATTTTGACACACAAGAAGCAGCCTTGGGAGATTTGGGTTTTGAAAGGGAAAAGGAAGGCCAAATTGAAAACTTCCACATTGGTTGGAAAGTAGACAGGTAGGCCTTTCCAACAAGCCTACTTGGAGTTGATTTGGACATCAGGAAGGCCTCCAAACGCGGGTCCAAACATGCACGGTGCATAGAGAATCAGGCACGGTGCATAGAGGAAAAATTGCCAGTTTGATCCAGTTTTGCTTTGTTTTTCGCCCAATTTTGCTAGTTTGAATTTTTCACTTTCCTAATGGAAAATTTATGATGTAATTTGATGAACATTGATGGATCATGATGTAAATATGTTATATTTTTACTTGTTGAGGTAGATTCATTAGTTTAGAGGTTGTTTGAAACTGATTGAATCAGTTTCCTTGTTTCTAGAGGCATGCTGTTATGTTGCCTAGATTCCAGTTCTTTGTTTAGGATCAATTGGATCAGCTCCTAAACATGTTAGCTCGACCTCTAGAGGCAAGGAGGAGCTATTTTTGTCTATATTATGTTATTTTTTAGTCATTAGCATGGTTGGATTCTTGAGAAAGCCTTGAGCTTCATTGTACACTCACATCAATATTTTGGCTAAGAAATTGAGACCAGGATTTGTAGCATTCTTTGGGATCCCTGTGGAATTTGTTTTGGTATAGTGTTTTCTTATGTATTTTTGAATTTATTCATGTGTTATATGCATAATTTCTCTTTATTTCTTCTCAGCTAAACAAACAAGAGTGTAAGTAGAATACATTGAGAAGTGCAGTGCTCTACTTGAAGTTTTCTTTAGTCTTTTAATGTTTTCCACTATTTGGAGAGGATCCATGGCTTCCCTTGCCCTCTTCAACTCCTCCTCAGTCTGATCCATCCACCTCACTTGATTTATAGTGCTAATTACAATTTCCTACCTCGCCCCATCGAAATCCCTGCAAGACTGTGCCTCATTCCCTGCACTCAAAATATGCCTTTCCCTTACAGCCCACAAAAGCACCATCAAACAAACTCCTTTACATCTATACCTAGCCTAATATTAGCACCTATTTCAGTCATCTCAAGCCCTTAGTGATCATAATTAGCTAAGATTGACCTGGAGAGAGCCCTCTCCTGACTTGGTAGGGCTAGCTACCAGGCTGAGCATAGTTTGATGTGGACCTAGAAGCTTACCTTTTCAACCTGAGGTAAATATAGGCTCTAACACTTTCGATCTTGTTCTAGTGAGCTTTAAGGTTTATCTTTATGTGTTTGGGTTGTCTTCGCTATGTAAACATCCTTTGTACTCACACAAAAAGTTGTAAGCATTGTCGCTCAAGTGTCGTCACAGTTGTACGAATTTATATCTCAAGTGTCGTGCTTGTCACTTTCAACTCTAAGACAACCTCACCTAGGACATGTTTTGTCTTGTTGTACTGGTGGTCTACGTTTTCTCATCGTTGAAGTATGCTAAGTGTATGATCACAATGTCAAGTCTGCACAAGTTCATTCGCTTTTAACGCAACCATTTTCCTGAAAATCTGTCCGACTGGACAACCCTCTTCCACCAGATCCTGACTGAGCCGCAATGCGCAATATTAGCCCTTAGTGACTTTTCTTTGCTTCCTAGAACTTCATAGTTCTTGAGGTTGTCCTCCAAGTTAGTTGCACTATGCAATCTCAAAGGTGAGCATGTTGTCTGACTCCCAGAACTGCGCATAAAATGCCTCTATGTCCAAACTGAACTACACATTTGTCAAATAGAGTCATCAAGTCTCCTTATGGTCTGTTAGAAACTTTCACTGCACCAAGAACTGGTTCTGCACTGATCTCCAAAACTTCACATACATTTCCTACTAGCCCTCTACTGCCTTACTCTACACTACTTTCAGAAACTATGTAGACATGTCCAACAAACCTCCTACTACTTGCCCTACACTGATATTCAAAGCTATGCACATGTCTAGCAGGTCCTCTAGTACATTTATCTGCATTGCCTCCAGAAACTGCATAGACATGTCTAGCAGGCCCTCTACTACCTATCCTACACAGTTCTCCAAAACTACGCAGTCATGACTAGAAGGGCCTCTATTGCATGTCCTGCACTCTTCTCCAAACTTGTGCAGTCATGCTCAATAGGTCCCTTGTAGCCCTGTCATGCCTTGCTCTTTAAAACTATGTAGAACTTCCCAACAGGTCTCCTACAACCCTATCTTTCCTTCGTATCAGGAACTGCGCAGAAATTCCCCTCAGGGTCCCACCTTGCAATTGCCACTGGTGTCCTTCACTGCACAATTCTGCCTCCCAATGGTCACTATGTAGTTTTTCTCGACAATACAGGTTTTCCTCCCAGAGTTCCTCATTCCAGCCTTAGATGCGCTCTATGTTGTCTCAGTGAGTTTTCCTTCCTGCCTGTCACCCAGAACATGATAACAAAGCATCATGCTAAACTAGGAGGTTTTGGATTTGATGTCATCCCACCATGAGTGAATTGCAGAAACAAACACACTGATAGATCATAGCAAGACAATGAACGAGATGAAGAAGGAGCTCACATGCTAGAAGAGTTGGTTGTAGTTGGATGGACATACAAAGCACATCAATCAACAACCAAAAGGAACATATGCATTGTATCATCATGCAAGACCAAGACCATCGAAGACCCCGCAACACTATGCCATCCAGAGAAGAAGACAAAGCAAATCAAGAGTACATCCATCACTCAGCAACTTGACATGGACACCACAGTCAACCAGTACATGTCATCAGTGTCATGTCGCGTTGTGTCATGAGCTGTCTTGGCTACATCATCACTATGGGCAATATCTGTTGTAACCCAATGTAATTTAAAGTGAAGTCCAATGGACACACACAAAAAGTTGAAGAGTCATGTCAGTTGAAAAATCATTGGAAGTTGAAAGGTCATGAGCATAGTCCAAGAGTCACAAGTGTCAAGCATCACCTTTGGCTATATATACCCCTCACATTGTATGAGCAAGAACTTTTCACCTTGGCTCGTCCCACATTGTCTTGAGAGTTTGTAGTTTGTTCTTCGAGGAGTGAGGAGTGGCTCCAATGTCCCACTACTAGGACTAGTGATGTATGGTGTACATATGTGTCTTGGGACTTTTGCTTGATTTAGAAGGCTGTTAAGGCCAACACATTTTTATGCATGTTTCTAGATGTTTGTAGACTATTCTTTAAACATTTGTAATGAATGTTTGGTTAACATGCACTAAAATAGTTGAACTAATTTGGTTATTTTAGTACTTACATTTTTGAAGATGTGTTGTATTGTTTATCATCGCCATCTCATCCCTGTGGACTACTCTGCGGGATACTAGACATACCACCTTTGTGTATTTCCTATCATCACTGTTACATCCTTGTGGACTACTCTGCAAGATACTCGACAAACCAAGTTTGTTTTCGGGTTAGAACAACCATCATATGCATGTGGAATACTCCATTGGGTGGTGTATGTGTTGTGCCCTTCACCTCCGTTTTAATGACTCCCACGTCTGCTATGGACTATTCCGCTAGATGTTGGACATACCCTTTTTGGTTCGCGTGTATCATTTCCTGGGTGGTACTACTACCTCTCATTTAGAGGATCACTTTACTCTCCCCCTTTGCAGTAAGAGAACCTTGACACTGTTACATTATGCACTCACCATGAACACATACCTTGCTGTTTCAAGATACTAGCGTAACACTCTCACATGTTGACAGCTAGAGCCAAGATCGATCTCTAAGTATATGGAAACCGATCCTTTATACCAAATGGGACTCCTGTACCAAAGGGTGTGAGGTCAAGTTGGGACTTCATATCAGGGATATCCCCTTAGTTGATGGATTTCTAGCACCGTTAACAAGTCGTAAAAATAATTTTTTTTTGGTTTGGGAACTCTGTTGGAGAAAGTCTATGGCTTTGGGTTTAGATATTTAGGTTTTGATATTTTATTTTTCTCCTAGTGTTTTCGATGTGGGGCATTTGGTTAGGGAAAAAAAAAGTTCTTTTTCAGAATGATTTTGTACACTCCACAATAATTGTGCATTGTTCTAAAGTTGCTTTGTTGGAATAGGTTAAGCACTTGAAATTGAAGAAGATAAGAATTATAAGGGAGTTGCTGCTATCTGAAGGAAATATCTGGGGTTTCTTTGATGGTGTCTACCAAAGGAAGAATTGTGGGGCTGGTGTTGTTATTGTATTCCCTCAAGATGTGATTCTAAAATGTAAGTTGGGCATTGGAAATGGTGTAGAATTTGTTGTTGCATTGATTTCTTTGTGGTGTGCTTTGATGTTATATTTGTGTAAGTAGGTGAAGGTATTTAAATGGATTGGTGATTCCAATATAATAATGGTCTGGTTCAATGGAAAGGTGGATCTTAGAATCCTTTAGTTGGAATCAAGGAAAATGAAGATCTGATAATTACAACAATGATTTGGTGATTTTGAGATCCTTCACTATTATAGGGAGCATAGATCTCAAAGGAAGTTTTACTTTTGCATGTTGACATTTGTACTTGTTCATAGTTCAACAGTAGTTTTTTGTTTTCAATATTTTCCTTTAATCTCTTTAATATTTCCTTTCTAGTGACAAGTTATTCTTTATTAGTTATGTATGAGTGAACCATATTTTGAATGGTATGATAAAATGTTTGTTAAGAAATCAAGTGAGTTTCTATGCAACAAAGAGATTGTACCTTTTGATTTCTATTCTAGAAAGATCAAAAGCATTATTTTCTTTTGAAAAATAGAAAGAAAAACTATTCTAACTCAAAACAAGAAAACATGAATAGATTTACAAAAGGTACATGCTTCATCTTCTCTAAAAATGAGGTTCCATTCCATTGATTTCCTGACCATTCCATTACTCATATTGGTTAAAAGATCTATTCGAGGGTTATAATGGCTCTTTAGAGAGTATTAGTTGTTGATTCAATTCCCTATGCATATGTGTATAAATTTTCCACTCAGCTTTCCAAAATAATTTCTCGAAAGTTATAAGTCAAATTTGGGACATTTATCTGTTGGGCATGGAATTCCCCCAAGGCATGTTTTGGGGCTCAAAGCCCAAGTTCTGACCCGATATTATTGTAAAGACTCCGTGAATTGTAGGCACAGAGTGTGAAATATATGATAGAGTCACAGGGTTGTTCGCCCTAGTTTTGTAATGTAATGTTAGCCTACCCATGGTCTGCAGACCATGAGATTGCATAAATAAAGCGAGGCTCTAAGTGTCTAAGGGTGTCTTGGGTTGTAGGGTAGGAGAAGGCTCTGCAATTAAGTGCGCAGAGGCGTAGTAGTCCACAGATGAGTGTGTGAACCTGTGCAGCTGAGTGTGCAGGGCAGAGTCGAGTCTGTAACCAAGGAAGAGAATACTAAAGAGAAGTTTTATCTAAATTCTATGTATCTGTTCTTGGGTTATTTCATGTTTGATATAAATTGCAAATATATTGTTTATTTACTGCGTGCAAGTGTATGAATGGTGTATATTGTTAAGTGTAACTTAAAGCATGCAAGTAGAATACGATAATCAACTAACATTGGAATATCAGTAAGGACTTGAGTAATAACAGCGTTTAGCCCCTGAGTAGGGTTGCACAAAGGCAACATCTTAGAATGCGAGGTATGGGAAAGTGCAAATAGCGACGTGTGTGCAGGGGTGAACTGTGGACCACTTGAACTCATCAGACATCTCCAGGGTGCGGAAACCTAGTTCTAGCAGCCTCCCATACTACTTCTAGTGATACCTTAGTCTGTGCTCCATGGATTGTTACCAAAATGGATAGTAGTACTAGGATTTGTTTGGCTAAATCATCTCTGAACCTGGGTCAAGCCCCAACAAGCCAACAAATGGTTCCATTACCGGGACTGGGATTTACATAAGAGATGTCTAATGTTATGTCACTGGAATGTGACAAAGAAAGAAATTGAAGAGTGTCTGGAAAGAAAGATTTGCGATTTCACTGCGCAGGAAATCAAAAATTTGCGAGTATCGAAGGAAGAGTGGTTAGAGTGCTAATTATATACGGAAATCCACAAAATTTTCTTTGCGTCCTTCCCCTCTGAGTTGTATGAGTGGATCATGAAGTTAGCAAACAATCAAGGAAGGTGTAGGCTTAACAAACCTATTGTGTGGACTCCAGAGTTGGTGCATAGACTAGAAGCATCAAAAGATAAGATCACGTGCACTGTGGACCATTGGCTTGATCGCGTTATAGGAGGGTTTATCATTGAGTTCACGGTAGACACTTCAGTCAGCTACAACGAGGTAGAACAATGCTTCCTCAAAGGACCGCGAGGTAAGTATGTTAAATATTTGAACACTTGGATTAAGATGCCATTGTGTGAAAAGTGGGATATGCAAATAAATTGGTGTTTGGGGCTACACAAAGTGGGAGGATCTATAGAAACGAAGGTAGCGCAGAGATAAAAATGAGCCCCTTGATTTCATGTTGATGAGAAAGCGAGGAAGAGCTCGTGAAAGTTTCACCAAGAAATGTGATCAGTCTGATAAGGCATCGAATTCTGTGCATACCACCCCCACCTTCACCACCACCACTTTCACCATCTTCACCCCCACCTCCACCACCACCACAGTTCAATATGGCGAGCGCAATAAAGTTTCCAGTGTTAAAATTAGTAGGGAATGAAGATCCAGACCAATTTTGGTTCGTGGTAAAGGCTGTATGGGAAGTATAAGGGGTCACGGATGACAACATAAAGAAAGCAAAATTGGTCAGTGCCTTGTAGGATTGCACACTGACATGGTACATTAAGCATTCCAATGACAATCCAAACACAGGAATCGTGGATATACAAGCTGTGCTAAACAAGGAATTTAGCAGGCCAAAATCGGAGACACAGTCAATTATCATGTTTAAGTAAATCATGATGCTTCCAGGTGAAACCCCCTGGGAGCTAGATCAGAGACTGAAGGTTATGATTTGTGAAGCCAATATAACCTTAACGGATGGATAGCACCACACATGGTTTGTAGCATTATTAACGCCACATCTAAGGACGACGTTATCACAACAGAAGTTATCCACTTAAGCCGAATCTTTGGAGATCGCAATGAATCTGCACGAGACCTCGATACAAGATCTTAACCTGGGAGTCCAACAAATCCACGTGTAGTTGAAGAACTTGTGTCTGGAGATGCAGAGCCTGAAACAGGACAAGACAGCCCACGCAGAAGCACGTGAAGAGGTATGGTGCATAAAGTGCAAAGGCCGAGGACATGACAAGGACCATCGTCCAGTCTTCGCGAATTACTTAGCAGGAGGAGGGCCGACTCCATTGATACCAGAGGCATAAGCAGGACCGAGCGCGGTGCCTACCTTATGGTGCGAGATTTGTTATATAGGAGGGAAGCATGCTACAGATAACTGCCACCTATTATAGAAGTATACATAGATGTCCCAGCAGTTGTTTTGTAATTTCTGCAGGTCAGTAGGCCATGATGAGCGCACTTGTAGAAGTTATGAATTGATGATGGATCAAACTCATACCTATAGAGTTTATACCAAAACACGAGCCCTCGATCAAAGTGAAGGGATGGTGCACACTTGATTTCAGGGGCGAGGATGAGGTCGAGGCAAGATGGGACCAAGAAGGGGTCGCAGACAACTGATTTGTTACAATTGCGAAGGGCCAGGGCATTACGCCCACAATTGTACAAATCCGAAGAGAGCATCATGTTTATATTGTACCTAGTTTGATCATGAGATGGAGGACTGCCCCACACTGATAGCTAGGTTGAGCAATAAAGGAACACTCCAGCATCCCCCAACTCAGAACCTGCAAATGATGAGGTATGAGTCGTGCGAGGAGGACTCGAATGCAAACATCATGCTCCGAAGCGATATCACAATAGCAGATGACAAGGGGAAGAAGCCTGAAGAAAGTGTCTGGGTTCACAAGGCTCCACCGAAGGAACCAGAGTTTGATTTGGAGCACGTGAAGGAGACATTCATGGAAGCTCAGAAGAGCTTCACGGAGGCCTCCACTTTAGGTAGTAAAGACAAACCAAAACCAGAGATGGACCCATCAATGCTCACTACCTTTCTAGACACATGCATGAAGCTATTGCACAATAGCAAAGCAGTGAAAGGGCTGCAAGAATTCATCACTAGATGTGGTGGATAAGGGGAACCGCGTATAGTCCAAAAGCTCGGGAAACACACAACACGAAGAGGAAGGGAAATGAGATTTACTGCGCAAATCGGAGAATATGAAATGGATCAAGTGATTTTGGATCTAGGATCAGACGCGAACATCCTACCAAAGCAGACATGGGAGCGCATGGGCAGGCCCGCGTTGCAATGGTATCCTATTCAATTGCGAATGGAGAACTAGCAAAATATCCTACCGATGGGAAGATTGCAGGGAATAATAGTAGATATTGAAGGTGCAAGTGCGCTTGCATATTTTGAAGTGATAGAGATAATTGATGATAGAAATTACTATCCTGCACTACTTGGAATAGATTGTGCCACTGACATGAATGGAGTGATAAATCTAAAGAAGCAGAAGATGATTTTTGAGAAAAAGTCACTACGAATAGTGGTACCTTTAGACCCTAAGGAAGGATCACTACATAGAGCTAGTGCATGACGATAAGAGTGATGACGATCTAGACTGTATCTATAAGATAACCACTTGGGAACAGGATTGGGTGAATCATACAGTGGATGGCAGGATTTTGTGGAAGTGCAAAAGCTCTTGTACCTCATACTCAGATAAGGAAATAGAACGATGGTAGAACCAGTTACACGAGGTAACCACGCTCAACTGCAACATGATGATAAGGTCGTTGCACTACATGACAATAGAGGTAAGAGATCTCTCGATCTATGATGAGTTGACACCGGTGGATGATTTCCTGAACAATTTTGAGAGGGAAGTGCCATAACAGTAGCGTTTTGATGCTCTAAAATGGGTACTGCATGCTACGCCCACAAAGTGGTGGGGTATGCACCAACAAGATTTTGAGGACTGGCGAGAATGCAGAAGGATGATGCTTATGTAGTTTGGAAAGCCTCAGATGCAAATGAAAGCCAATTATAATGGATGAAACAACTTGCACACCCACCTATCCAGATGGGTACAGGTGTATGGTACGCAGCCTGCATGAACACACACCATCCTCGCAATAAGAAATGGGACTGATAGGTAGGAGCGGGCAAGACAATGGCACGAACGATGAAGTATGATAAGACCAAGCGTGCCAAATATTATCCACGTGGAAGCCTTTGAAAAAGTGTTCGAAGTACTGAACATGGTCAACCATGTGAGACGCGCTGACTGAGACCTGCTCGTACCAATGATTCTATGGGCTTATAGGACCATATGCAAAACCCTAACCACGCGGGCACTTCTGATGCTAAAGTATGAAGCAAATGCTGTAATCCCTATGGAGCATGTAATGCCTGGTACGTACATTGCAGCACCTGTAGATACGACAATTCACAAAGCCTGGAAAGAAGGAATCACATAGCCACCAGAGACAAAAAACATGAGACTTGAGGAAGAAATCCAAAAGGGAAACCTTAGACTTCGCAAAACTGAAAAAGAAAAGGCATGGTTAAGAGAGAAAATCGTTTTGATGGACGCGGAGGTCAAGACGCTGGAAGACAAGATAAAGGAAGAGCTTCTCGCCAAAAAAACTGGGATGGCAAAGCAAGGTGCGTACCCTCATACTGCCAAGTTTGAGAACTATCATTGTGAATTGGTTAGTCTGATGCCTTGGCTTGAACCACATATTGCTAAACATAGGGACCAGGGTAGCACATTGCAAATGAGGAAGTGCACAACCATAGAGGGTGGCGATTCTCCAAGAACCATGATGGAGGAGAGGATGGAGCCCTACATGGGTGGTGCGACAACCTAACTAGCTAGGAGAAGGACAGTCTTAGCACTCCAGGCAGTTCGAAGGGAGCGCGGGACTATAAACTATCCTGCTGGAAGCTACATGTTGTTGGAGATGCGTGTAGAAGCAGAGAATCACAAGGTCTGTGACCACACATGGGGGACTACACTGCCACGTGGATTGGCCAGAAAGTGACCATTGAAGTCACTATTCATGATGGGATGACTGACTTGAGGCCAAATAGAATAGGCAACAAACATTCAAGATGTGATTTATGGGAAAGATTTGGGAAAATCTGCTGCCAAGAAAGCATTAATGAACCAAAATTGGGGGGAATGGTCGAATTCAAATTCAAAAGGCACTATAAAACACAAAGGGCTACCTAGCAAACAACATTTAGTCATTTGAGAATCGAGCGATTAAATAGAGCCCTGAGCATTGTGAGTCGAGCGTTAATTCAACCCCCGAATTCGCGAGTGACAGATTACAGTCCAGGTATGTTGACAACGACTAAGGATGCTTTGGGAATAGAAGAGGTAATCACTGGCGAGGCCACGCAAACACCAACTGTGGAGGTTCCAGAAGGTGCTGAGGTTATGGCAGAGATCCCCAAATCACCACATATTCCAAGACCTAGGAAGGATAAGCAAGTGATAGCTCCCGTACGCGTGTCCCCGAGGAACTCACTGTGTAGCAAACTATCAATGGAAGAGAAGGGGAAAGCTATCATGATAGACACAAATGAGGAAGAAGAAGATTTGTAGGCCCTTATCATCGCAAAGGAAGAAGACGAAGGCATGGAAGAGGATATTCAACCTAAACACTCTACAACAAAACTGCCTGCATATGTCCCCCCGTGAAAACGGAAGGCCAAAGTGCCCAAGGACCTGGATGAAACCAAGAGTTCACTCCAGACCCCGCCCCTCTGTTATAGAAATTTTTGGGCACTACAACGCCAATCATACATGTCCATAATCCAAGGGCTCTTAAGTCCCTAAAATTGTTGCTTCATGCCCTAAAGGAACAAGGTTAGCTAATTACATCATCTCCCAGAAGTTCTCCACAGAAAACTACTTAGAACTAGTCAAAACTAGACCATATAGACTGCCCAGTGTAGAAGGTGCGATGCATCTCACCTGCTCAGTGTAAAAAGTGTGATGCATACTGGAATGCCCTTCTATAAGGTGTGATGGGTGAGAGTAGATAAATGGAAAAGACAGTTTGCAAGGTGGATAATCATGGAATCTTCTAGAAACTTCTCATGTGACACTTGCCTCTCTGAATTCGCCCAGGGATGAGTAAGAGATCATCAA
>APFE030462274.1:0-16253 GCA_000404065.3 Pinus taeda | reverse complement strand
GGTTCACTACGTAGGTTAGTCGTGGAAAGAATATAACACAACCCAACACCCCCGGCAGGCTCTAGCGACTTTGGGCTAGGCCCCTAGTTCCAATCCCAGATCATATGAAGAAAGTTACAAAAAGGGGCTAAGGGGGATCAAGATTCATTTGTTTCTCAATGTTTTATAGCAAAAGGGCAGCATGGGACAGTTTTTCATATCGCCAACAAGAGAGCATCACCAAGTATATCAGGGCATCGATAGTACAGGACCAAACTTTAAAGGCATGATGGGTCGGGAGCTGTGGCTTTAAGGGAAACATGTGGTGCATTCAAAACTGGTATGGGTTGATTCAGAAAAGCCCATTGCGACACGAAATCAAGGTCAGCACTGACAGGAATAGAAAGAAGTCGGGTAGCTCGGGAGGATTTTACTCTCAGACATGGTGTGCCATGACAGAGAGAGACAAAGTACTACCTAGGGGCCTCTAATTTCAGTACTATGGCATGGAGATAATGGTGCCTTCTCCTAGCTTTGAAAGAGGACTAGTTCAAGCAGTAAAGGCAGAGGTGACATGAGTTCGCTAAGAAGCACAAGAGGCCATACAAAGAGAGAACTGCCATCTGAAGCAGTGGAAATCACAGGGATGGGTGCGAAGATTTCCTCTTATCATGTTCATTTAATTTTGACTTTTTTGTTTTCCTGTAAGGTGCCTATTTTCAATGAGTCCATTAATTCTGTAATATTTTGGGCCATAGAGTCATGCCCAGTGGAGACAGCTAGTCAACCTGACAGTTGGGACTCGATTGAAGATATTTTTGATGTAATGAATGTCCATGCCCCCCTCTCTAGATAAATAAGAGAAGGAAAGACTTAAGAAAAGTTCAGAAATTCTAAAGAAAACACTACATGTTATTTTCAGACTATATGGCTTTGTAATACAGATGTTTCAAGATATCGATGAAATGGTGGTGATTCCCCCTTCATGTATTACAATATGTTATTCCTCTGTTAAAACCCATTTTATGTTCATGTTTCTTCTCTGAATTCATGCACTTATAACTGCTAGAAATACTCCAACCTTCCTCACAGATTCATTTGTATCAATATGTTAATGCAAGTTCCTGTAACTATATCACAGATTCATTTGTATCGACATTGTTTATGCATGTTCCTGTAAGGATTATTGATATTATATCTTTAAATCTATGCTACATGAATCATAGCATTCAGTCCCTCCTTTATCCATTATATCTACTTGTGACTCAAAGAATTATAGAAATTCTTAATGCCTCAAGCTCTATGTGTTAAGTGCAGAATTCTTGAAGCCTTATGCTATATGTAATGAGTTTCTCCTTCTCCTTATCCTCTCTCATCCGTTCTACAAAAGCTTATTAAGTTGTAAGTCCTTGAACTACTCGGCCTCCACTATCTTATGCATATTTCTAAGATTTGTACATGTGAAGAAGTACCATAAATTCATGTCTTACTTCTTTAGATAAATGAACCAACCCATGATATATATAAAAATTGGATGTGATGTCTCCATTTCTAGAAAACCCTATGAGACACACCGAATCTAGATGTGTCCAAGCACTAATCTTCTAAGCAATCCAAGGTTGTCTTTGGGAGCTACAACATCTTTTGGTGTCGTTGTCGAGGAATGTATTGAAGGATTTTTCCCCTGAGATACGACCAGTTGTGCACTCTTTTTGTAGGTGAGTGAAGTATGTTCTGATTGCATTCACATCACCTTGGCGACTCCACAACCCCCGTTATCATTCATCACCCTGGCTTTTAAAAGGCATCATACTCAGTCAAATACATCTCAACAAAAAGCCCCATTTGTATCTAACCTAGAAAAAATAATTTTCAGGAAAGTCTGGAAAGAGAAAACTCCCACTGCCTGTGCTACCATCTCATCAGTCTTTGTAGCCTCCTCATCCAGCTCTCAACCCATTGTTGCTCACTACTTAGAACTTACTCCTAAGGCCCTGGCATACCATGCTACCAGTCTAGCCACTCTTACCCCTGTGGTTTTGACCCAAGTTCCTCAGGAAAATTTTAATCCCCCTCCATTGATTCAAATGGTTTTCCCAGGAGTTTTGCTAAATAAGTATTCACCTATTGATCTACCTCAACCCCTAAGTGTTATGCCCCAATATTACCTAAATCTCTAGCTCAGGTTTAATGGGGAGGATGAAAACACTACACAGAGGCACATTGAAACCTTCTATGCTTTTGCTGAGAATTTAAAAGTAGAACAACTGGATGTGGTACTAAGACTCTTTGTACCACAGGGGCTTCACTCAATGAACCTCTTTCATATCACGTGCATTCATGGCATATTAAACAATACCCTTAATTTGACTACGTATTGGAAAATACCTCTAAAAATCACATTATTTAACCCCCTAACAATATGAACCCAATACACCCTCCCAATTTAAAAACCCCTACTTTCACTAGATAATGTAGGTATCCATTTTTTCATTAGCATTTTTTATACCCCTTTATATTTCTCCATTAAGTTTGGGCTCCATTTTTTATACCTGCTAATATAAAAACCCTCTACCCCCTATATATCCCCTAATATATTATGTCATTTATTCCTTAATTAATACACCCCAATATGAACCCACGTGGTATGATATTGCTCCCCTAGTGAAGCCCATGTGCTTTGTACAAAGTCTTGATGGAGAAGCCAGAAAGTAGTTCAAAGGCCTACCCAATGCCTCCATCACTACCTCGGAGGAACTGAAAAACTCTTTCACCCAAAATGGGTTGAACAAAGAGATCATGAGTACCTCCTCACAAAGTTTAATGTCATAAGAACAAAGCTGAAAGAGGATACTTCATAGTTTATCAAAAGGTTTAACAAGTTGAATAATAACATGCCTGGTGAAATAAAGCCTCCCCCTGCTGCTTCTTGTGTGGTTTTCTTGGGATATTTTGAGCCTAATGTTGGTTTTACCCTAAGAGAAAGGAAGTCTCTCACTCTAGATCAGCTTCAGATCGATGCTCTTGAGGTGGAAGCAAATCTCACTTTGGTATGGAAGTCAAGGGTAAAGTAGGAACCTGCTGAATATAAAAGAGGGAAAGAAGAAGCTTCCTCCTCCTATCAAGCTAAAGAATCATCAGACCCAAAGTGGGACAAACTGGACAAACTCATCAAGAGTTTATCACAAAAGGTTGGAAAGCTTGAAATTGAGAACAAGAGCCTCTCCAAACAGAATACTCAAGGAAACAACCGAGGATATAACCCGGAGTATAGAAGGCCTCCATTACAGATACTTACAAGAAAAAGAAAGGAATAGCTGGATTAGATCCCTCATCCTTTATATTTAGAAGATGATCTAAATGAACAATCATTGGATACACAAGAGATAAAGGGAAACTTATATTCCGCTTTTCATGAAGAAGAACAAGAAGATATGGCTCACCAAGAGGTTAGTCATGATAGAGAGACAACAACAAATGAGGAAGATATAGATTATTATTGCAAATAGTTTGAAGATTTCATGCAAGCACATCCATAGCATAAGTATGATCTAAGATCTTCAAAAAAGAGGTCAAGAGAACCAGAGCAACAAAAGGAAGTTGCTCCCCAAGTTGTTCCCCCAATACTAAATAAAGGGAAAGGTAAGCTAAATCCTGACCCTTCCAAGATAAAAGTCTCCTCTAATAAGGAAAGAAACGGTTCAGAGGGACACACAGAAAAGGAGGCACCTGTTCTGCTAAAAACTGTTAGTGGTAAGGAATAAGGAACATAGCCAAGAGGTATAGAAAAAGTCCAACCCGCTTTCAATCTCTAGAAGGAGCTTGAAAATGATGCAGGAGCATCAAACGAGATCAATTTCCTTGGACCTGACCGGTCAAAATTATTTAATAAAGAGGTTTGGACCTCTTAAATTTACTTTAATTATTATATCTTTGTAAAAAGTTGTTGGAGTGCCCAAATTAGCAATGAAATGATTAAGTTTGTTAGCTTAGGTGTGTGTTAGGAGTATTAAAAAAGATGAGGAACACATTTTTTGTGGGAGACTGAATGTAGATCAGGCCATTAAGGGCTAGAACAATTTCTATGTTTTAGTTTTTTTTCCTTTTCATAATTGATAAAGTGGATTTTCATGGTGTATCTATCATCATCCTATGTTGAGAAATGGTTTGCTTCTTATGTTGAAAATTGTTTGATGTAGCGTTATGGTCGAAACATGTAGATCGATTATCCCATAAATTGTGTAGCTATGAGCGTTATGTATCAGAATGAGTTCGATCTAGAGATCTCCTCACTGTTGTAAATAAATTTTCCTAACTACATATTCTCTCGATGATATAGTTCTCAAAATATTGAATTGCTAACATAATTGTTTGTCATTGCTCAAAATTGTCATACCAAATGCATCGCACCAGAGATAGAAGCGTCACCACAGAGATAGATGGATCATAACATCCTGTAGAAGCGACGCACCTGGTATAAAAAAAAATTGTGGAAGAAGTATGAAAAAATTCACTTGCAGGTTCGTTTAACGTTTGAAGAAGTCGTGGTTGTGTGTAAGAGGTAGGGGGACAATGTAAAAGGAAAGCATGTGGATCGAAGAAAGGGTTGAAATCTTGTGAGAGTGAACCGGAGAATTGGTTCCTTATTCAAGTTACAGAGTATTCGCATTTAACTACCATCGTTTGGTATCAGAGCAAGGAATAGAGTATTGTTTTCAGAACCTCAACAAATATGCCACCCAGTAGAGGAGGAGCTAGCATAGGTCAAGGAAGACATGTAGCCAATGTAGTATTGCTTGAAGAAATTAGACATCTTCGCACAAGAATGGAGGAGATGGAAATTGTTCAGAGGAGAGTCCCTGATGAGGGAGATGCTAGTGTTGAAGAAGAATTTTCTAAGGAAGAAGAAGAGGAATAAAGTGAAGCAACCAGAGTTCTCAAGATGTTGGAAAAAGCAAGTGGAAGACTGAAGGTAGAAATACCTATCTATGAAGGAAAAATTAATGTGGAAGAGCTGATGGATTGGATCAGTACATTAGATAAGTATTTCAACTATGAAGAGGTCGAAGATAAAAAGAAGGTGAAATTTGCAGCTACCAGATTGAAAGGCCATGCAGCCATCTGGTGGGATGAGCTACAAATATATAGAGAAAGGAAGGGAAAACCCAAGATTAAGCAGTGGGATAAAATGGTGACCAAATTGAAAGGTAAATTTATTCCCAAGTATTACCAATTAAACCTTTTCAAACACTTACAAAACTTAAGGTAGAAAGGGACGACTGTAAAAGAGTACACAAAGGAGTTTTATAAGCTAAGCATTAGATCAAGACATCCTAAAGATGACATAGAAAAGGTATCCAGACATATTAACATATTGAGATATGATATACAAGATGAAATCAGTATACGAAATCTGAAGACAATTGAAGGTGCCTATCAAGTAGCTTTGAAGGCAAAGGAGAAAATATTGAGACAGCAAAGTCAGAGAAACAGAGGTAAAAGTCCAGCAAAAGGAATAGGAGCTTCCAGACCAAGATTCCAAAACTCTCAGAATGAAGTAGGAGGTTCTATTAATCAAGCACCATAGAGAGGAGACTTTTGGTAGAGGGAGATTTGGACCCAGAGGTAGAAGCCGAGGAAGGGAAATTCAGTGTTATACATGTGGAGAATTAGGACATGGATCATGGGACTGCCCTCAAAACAAACCAACAAATCCAAGGAATGTAAATATAGCTGAGACAAAAGAAGAAAGCCCTCGAGTCATGGGGAAAGAAGAGCCACCTAAGGTGGGAGGGTCTTTATTGTTAAAAAGAGTATTTCTAAAGGTATAAAAAGAAGCCAATGAACCATCTCAAAGGAAAATTATATTCAGGGTTGTGTGCAAATCTAAAGAGAAATGTTGTAAGGTTATGATTAACAGTGGCAGAACTAACAATCTTGTCTCCACATAGATGGTAGAGAAATTGGGGTTGGTTAAGATGGTATACCCTACTCCCTACAAAGTGTCATGGTTTCAGAAAGGACATCAACTCTTGGTGACAGAACAATGCAGAGTAGAGATACAGATTGGTACATATAAAGATGTGGTATTGTGTGATGTAATGTCAATGGATGTGCGCCACATATTGCTGGGAAGACCTTGGCAGTTTGATAGGAAATTCGTTCATGATGGTAGGAGGTACACATACACCTTAGAGAAGGATGGGAAGAAGCATACATTGTTACCTTTGAATGATGAAGCAGACAAAGGAATGGTTGGGAAAAATGTTTTGATGATCAGTGGAAAAGACTTGTTGCGAGAAGTCAAGAAGGAGAAAGAAATGAATTTTGTTGTTGTGGGTAAACCCAAGGTAATTTTGGCTCCTGCTAATTTAGATAATCTACCTATGGAAATTAAAAACATGCTAAATGATTATGTCAACATTATTGTTGATGAATTTCCAAATGCATTGCCACCAATTAGAAGTATCAACCATCACATAGATTTAATACTTGGTGCGAGTTTACCAAACAAAGTAGCATATAGGCTAACTCCTCGGGAAAATGAAGGAGTTGGGAGACAGGTGTAGGAGTTGTTGGATAAAGGACTATAAAGGAGAGCCTATGTCCATGTGCAGCACCAGCAGTGCTCAGTCCCAAGAAGGATGGTGAATGGCACATGTGCATCGATTCCAAAGCAATAAATAAGATTACTAGCAGGTATAGATTTCCCTTACCACATATGGATGATTTGATGGATTGCTTGAGTGGGTCAAAGTATTTTTCTAAGATAGATTTGAATAATGGATACCATCAAATAAGGATTAGAGAGGGGGATGAATGGAAGACTGCGTTCAAGACTAATAGTGGGTTGTATGAATGGTTAGTGATGCCTTTTGGACTCACTAAAGCACCAAGTACATTTATGAGACTGATGAATGAGGTCTTAAAAGAATATGTTGGAAAATTCATGATAGTTTATCTTGATGATATTCTATTTTTCAGTCAGAATAAAGAAGAGCATTTAAAGCATCTTAAGTTGGTTTTAAATACTTTACAAAAAGAGTAGTTGCTGATAAATTTGAAGAAGTGTAGTTTCATGAAAAAATAGATCATTTACCTAGGATTTGTAGTCTCAAAAGAAGGTTTGAAGATGGACCCAGGAAAGATACAAGAAATTTTGAATTGGCCAACTCCAAGGATTGTATTTGAGGTAAGAAGTTTCATGGTCTTGCATGTTTTTGTAGAAAGTTTATAAGAAGATTTAGTCAGATCTGCACACTGAAAGTTGAAACAATAAAGGAAAGCAAACAACCATTTAAGTGGACAAGGGCAGCAGACCGAAAATTCAAACTATTGAAAAAGAAGATTACTGAAATACTTGTTTTAGCCCTACAAAGCTTTGATAAAACTTTCCAAGTTGAGGCTGATGCTAGTGGGGTAGCAATTGGAGTTGTATTGAGTTAGGAGCAGAGACCTATAGCTTATTTCAGTGAAAATTTGAATCAAGCCAAGTGGAAGTACTCATCCTATGATAAAGAATTCTATGTTGTTATTCAAGCTTTAAAGTAATGGAGGCATTACTTGTTGCCCAAAGAATTTATTTTGTATTCTGGTAATCATGCACTACAATTCATAAATAATCAGCCAAATTTGAGCCAAAAGCAGGCTAAGTGGGTGGTGTACTTACAAAGTTTCATCTTTGTAATTAAGCACACAAACGATAAGTCAAATAAAGTTGTTGATGCTTTGAGTCGAGTGAATTTGGTTGTGCGGGAGCTAAAGGTTTGCATTTTGGGATTTGAAGAAATGATTGACATGTACAAGGAAGATACATATTTTAAAGAAATACACACAACTATTCAGAATCGTGTGATTCATAATAGAAGCCAATGGTTAGACTACCTGATTCAAGGAGGTTTGTTGTTCAAAAACAATAAATTGTGTATTCCTAAATGTTCCATGAGAGGAAATTTGATTAAAGAAAAACATAGTGGGGGATTCTCTAGACACTTTGGACAGGACAAGACATTCGTTCAAGTGAATGCTTTCTATTATTGGCCAAAAATGCAAATTAATGTCAAAAGGTTTATTGAGAAATGTGGGATTTGTCAACATGCCAAAGGGAGGAGCCAAAATATGGGGTTATATCAGCGATTGCTGATAGCAAATAGGCCTTGGAATGCGGTCAGCATGGATTTTGTTTTGGGTTTTCCAAAGACTCAAAGAGGATATGGCTCTATCTATTTTGTTGTAGATATATTTTCAAAAATGGCTCATTTCATTGCTTGTACGAAAACTAGTGATGCAACTCATATTACCAATTTGTTTTTCTCAGAAATTGTAAGATTACATGGGCAGCCTGTAAGTATTGTCTCAGACATAGACACTAAGTTCGTGGTACACTTTTGGAGGACTCTATGGAAGAAGTTAGGTACGAACCTTAGTTTTAGTTCATCCTATCACCCTCAAACGGATGGGCAAACTGAAGTGGTGAATAAGAGCTTGGGAAACATATTAAGAAGTTTGGTTTACAAACATCCAAAACAATGGGATTTAGCGCTTGCTCAAGTTGAATTTGCTTACAATGATACTCCTAACAGGAGTACAGGAATGAGCCCATTTCAGATTGTTTTTGGAATACACCCTAGAGGAGTATATGAGCTTATAGAATTGGGAAGTGCAAATGTTGAAGAATTTGTAGAACAAATGCAAAAATTGCAGGAAGATGTCAAGAAAAAGTTACTGGAAAGCAGGAGGAGGTATAAAAAAAGGTCTAATGTGAAGAGAAGAGAAAAGGAGTTCCAGGTGGGTGATTTAGTTATGGTTTACCTGAGGAAATAAAGATTTCATGTAGGAACTTATAACAAATTAAAAATGAAAAAGATAGGACCATGCAGAACTTTGAGGAAGTTTTCCTCCAATGCTTATGAGAATGAACTATTGGAATGAATTTGAATATCTCATATCTTTAATGTTGCAAATTTGTACCCATACAAGTAAACAGAGGCAGAATCACAAGATGGACCTACAGATGGGGAAGTTCAGACTCTAAATTGGGAGGAACATATGCCAAAGACAACAAAGAAAGAAGTGGAAGCAGTCTTGGAGAAGAGAGTAACAAATAAGACTAGAGGACAAACATATTATCAGTATCTAATCAAATGGAAGGGACGACCAGTTGAAGATGCTAGTTTGATGACAGCAGCAGAGCTAAAGAAATATCAAATAAATCCTGAAGGCTTGATGGAACATTCTTTTCTTCCCCAGGATTCTGATGCAGGAGCATCAAACGAGATCGATTCCCTTGGACCTGACCAGTCAAAATTATTTACTAAAGAGGGTTGGACCTCTTAAATTTACTTGAATTATTATCTGTTTGTAAAAAGTTGTTGGAGTGCCTAGATTAGTAGTGAAATGATTAAGTTTGTTAGATTAGGTGTGTGTTAGGCCAATTAATTATGGATTGGTTTACTTGAGAAATTCGATTAGATAGGAGTATTAAAAAAGATGAGGAACGCATTTTTTTGTGGGAGACTAAATGTAGATTAGGCCATTAAGGGCCAGAACAATTTTTGTGTTTTAGTTTTTTTCCTTTTCATAATTGATCTAAAGGAGTTTCATGGTGTATTTTTCATCATCCTATGTTGAGAAATGGTTTGCTTCTTATGTTGAAAATTGTTTGTTGTAGCATTATGGTGAAATCCTGTAGATCAATTATCCGATAAATTGTGTAGCTGTGAGTGTTATGCATCAGAACGAGTTCGATCTATAGATCTCCTGACTATTGTAAATAATTTTGCCTAACTTCATATTCTCTCAATGATAGAGATCTCAAAATCTCGAATTGCTACCATATTTGTTTTCCATTGCTCAAAAGTTGTCATACCAGATGGATTGGGCCAGAGACATAATCATCACCAAAAAGACAGATGGATCACCCCAGCCTATAGAAGTGTCGCACCTGATGTAAAAAAGAAATGTGGCAGAAGTATGAAAAAATTCACTTGCATATTTGTTTAAGGTTTGAAGAAGTCGTGGTTGTGTGTGTAAGAGGTAGAGGGACGATGAAAAAGGAAAGCCTGTGGATTGAAGAAAGGGTTGAAATCCTATGAGAGTGAATCAGAGCATTGGTTCCTTATTCCAGTTATAGAGTATTGGCATTCAAAATCCATCAGAAAAGGTAAAGATCCTTGTCCCTCTGATTGAGCTTCTCAAGCAACCTACTTATAATGCTTGGGTATCTCAATTCATGCATCCATTCGTCTCTTCACCCACCCATGATTCTCTAAACCTTAAAGAGGAGAGGCCAATGGTTGCCTTTGGGCCACACGTAGAAGAACTTGATTCTTCTACTACACCTTTCTATGTGAATTTGGTGATCCATGACCTTTTATTGCACAATTGCATGTTGGATTCTGGAGCCTCTCACAACCTCATGTCATTATCAGTGATGGACAACTGGGCTTGGAGATCACCAGACCATGTAAGGACTCGTACTCCTTTGACTCCAAGAGGGTCAAGTTCTTAGGGATGGTAAAGGATATGGTGGTAAACGTGGCTCAGATTCCTGTGAAGAGTGTGGTAATGGACATAGTGGTGGTTGATATTCCTCCTCGGTTCGACATTCTCTTATCTAGATCTTGGGGTTCCAAGGCAGGGGCTCTATCAAGTTAGATCTAACTTATGCCACTATTCCCATGTTTGGAGGTGAACAACGGAGGTTGTATAGAGAATCCAAGTTTGTAAAAATTGGCCTCAGCTAAAGGCTCAAAAAACTCCCTAGTGCATGGAAAGGAAAGTGATCTCTCCTACCTACTCCTAGAAGAGGATGAGTCTATTTTATAGGAAACATCAGTCCACCTAACATGGAAATTAGAACACCAACAATAAAATGAAAACAAAGTATGGAAATTATACTTTTACGGAGCAAATTCGAAACAAGGAAATGGAGCCGGAATATTGTTGGTATCTCCCAAGGGAACCCTGATACCCCTCTCATTCAAATTGGAGTTTGAAGTGACCAACAACATCACGGAATATGAATCATTGGATTGTAGACCAAAAAAAATATGAATATAGAATGCCTATCAGTCTATGGAGACTCCAATATGGCTGTAAGACAGATCAAAAATCAGTGCCAGGCCAAACACCCCAAGCTAAGGACGTACCGGAATGAAGTGTGGGATCTTATTAATAATTTCTTCCTCGCCTTTAATATCCAGTCTCTGCCCAGGGAAAGAAACAGAATGACTGACTCTCTTGCTGTAGTTGCAAGCACTTTCAGGCCCCTGCAAAATCTGCTCTTCAGATATGAGGTAGAAGTCAGATACAGACCTTCAATACCAAATAATGTCAAGCACTAGCAGGTATTCGAGGATGACGAGCAAGTGAAAAGATTCATAGAAGTCATTCGGGAGTTAGCCTACTCCACCATCGACTAAGAAGAAGAAGAAGCAGATCAAGAAGCCACTTCGTGGAAAGCCACAGTGGTTGGGCACAAAATTTTGCAATTAAAACGGAACACCATCCCTCGCAGACTTGTCCCACTGGAAAGTCTGTTTAATAAAGAAGACATATCCTCCAAACAAATGGCTCCTGAGATGGACGATCAGGTAGAATATTGAAACATCGGTTCAGAGGAGGAACCCCAGATGATTAGGTTGTCAAAAGTAATCCCCTTGCATTACAAACAAAGGTATTTAAATCTTTTCAAAATCTACAAAGATGTTTTTGCTTGGTATTATGAAGATTTGAAAGCATTTGAACCTAGAATAATATAGCACAAGAGTCCTTTGAAGAGAGGAATAAAACCATGCAAGCAAAAACTCAGACAAATAAATCCACTCTTACTCCCTTCCATTGAAAAGGAGGTAAAGAAGTTGCTACAAGCAAAGAACATAGTACCGTTAAGATACTTTGAGTGGGTGGCTTATTTGGTCCCTATCTGGAAAAAGAACAGAGAGATAAGGCTATGTGTATATTTTCGGAATCTAAATAGGATGTCGTTGAAACACAACTACCCTCTACCCAAGATGGATAATATATTGCAAAAGGTGGTTGGCTCAGCCAGCATGTCCATGATGGACGGGTTCTCTGGATACAACCAAGTGGCATTCCACCCTGAGGATCAGAAAAAGACTGATTTCACCACCCCGTGGGGAACATTCATGTATGCTTGCATGCCTTTCGGGCTGATAAATGTGGGGGGCACATTTTAAAGAGCTATGGACATAACTTTTGTGGGGGAGCAAGACAAATTCTTGGTGGTCTATTTAGACATGTTGGCTTGTGGGGGCCTAACCCAGGTTTGGAATTAATTAGCCAAACAAATGCTTGTACTACTGGCCCTTTCGGCAACAGTCCGCGGAGCGTGGACTGAGGTCTCACCGGAAGTAGTATGGGAGGGTGCTAGAACAAGGTTTCTGTACCCTTGAGATGTCTGAGAGGTACGACTGGTTCCTTGTTTGTTCCTACACGCAGGTCGCTTCGCGCACTTCCCGTTCCTCGCGGCCTGATACACTGCCCTCGTGTAGCCCTAACCAAGGGTTTTGTTGCGCTCTGCGCTATTACCCAAGATCTTACTTATCTTCCAGTGTTAATTAATTACCTTAACCTACTTGAATGTCTTAAGTTACAATTAGCAATACAAAACATTCATACATGTTCGTGCAGTAAATAAACAATATATTTGCAAATTATATCTAATCATGCATTAAACGAGGAAAATATACACTGAATTATAGCAAAACTTCTCTTTATTGATTCTCCCACAGTTACAGACTTGACTTTCCCTGCGCACTCAGTTGCGGACTACTAGGCCTCTGCGCACTCAATTGCAAAGCCTTCTCCTACTCTACAACCCACAGACACACTTTACACTTTGACTCAATCACTTAGACTTCTCATGCTTTTCTTCTCTTAGTTATCTTTTACACTTAGAGCCTCACTCTACTTATACAATCCCATGGTCCACAGACCATGGGTAGGTCTATCCAGCCGACGTTACATTACAAAAACTAGGGTGGACAACCCTGTGACTCTATTATACTTTCACACCCCACGTCCGCAATTCGTAGAGCTTTTACAAAAAGATTCGGTCAAAACTTGGGCTTTAAGCCCCAAAACATGCCTTGGGGATTCCATGTCCAACAGGATGACATCACATTCTTTTCCAAGACTGATGAAGAGCATGTCCTCCACCTAAATCTCACCTTTGAGAAATGCAGGAGATGTGGTCTCTTTCTCAATCCTAAGAAATCTCATCTACTAGGGCATATAGTAGCACAGGAGGGTGTGAAGATCAATCTTAAACGAGTCAAAGCCATCATCCATATTCCTGTGCCTAGGAATAAGAAAGAAGTCCAAGCCTTTTTGGGGAGAATAAATTTCTTGAGGTGATTCATACCCAACTATGCAGAGATAGTCAAGTGTATTACAGACACGTTGAAGAAGGAGAATGAAGCCAAGTGGAGCCTTGTCTCCCGAGATTTTTTCATTATAATTAAAGAAGACTTGGTTGAAGCCCCAGTACTGGTCAACCCCGACTATTCAGTGCCTTTCTACATCTTTTCTTTCACCTCTCCACATACTATCACTACAATGTTGCTACATAAAAATAAAGAGGGTTATGAACAGCCCATCACCTTCTTTAGCCAAGTCCTAAGGGATGTTGAGCTGAAATATAATATGTTGGATAAACAAGCCTATGCAATAGTCAAGGCTCTGAAGGCATTTCGTATGTATGTACTGCAATTAAAAATCACAGCGCGTCCCAACAATAGCAATCAAAGACATCCTGGTGCAAAGAGACGACGAAGGAAAGAGGGGTAGGTGGATAGTAAAAATACAAGAATATGAGCTAGAAATAACTCCTACTAGGCTCATTAAGGCCAGGGGTTGGCCAAGGTTTTATCCGATTCCAACTACCAAGATCTAGGGATAAACCCGATCACAAAGGAAGGCTAACCAGAGAATCATCAGATCGGTATTAAAAACATATGAGCAGAAGATGTATGCCAAGTATGAGGGATCGCCCTAGTATAAGAACATCGTTCATTACCTCTTATTTCTAAGGTGTTTGTTGGGGCTAGATAAATCCAAATACCATATTCTGAGACTATAAGCACATAAATATATAATATCCAATGGCCTCCTCTACTAGAAGGACCCTATGGGAGTATTACTACTATGTTTGGTAGAAGGGGAGACCCATAAAGTGATTGGGGAGTTTCATGAGGAGTCTGCAGAGGGCATTACATCTAGAAGACCATAGCACACAAAATCCTCAAGGTTGGATTCTACTGGCCTACATTGTTTGGAGATGTTTATTCCCAGGTCAGGTCATGCCATAAATTCCAATTGTTTGCTGAGAGGTAAAAGCTTTCTCCTCCCCCCCTGATTCCAGTACATGTGGAAGAACCGTTCAGACAGTGGGGGCTAGATTTCATAGGAGAAATAAACCCACCATCTAGTGGCCAACACAAGTGGATATTAACAACCACTGACTATTTCACTAAGTGGGTAGAGGTCATCCTAACTAGAAATGCTACAAACTCAATAGTGATAAAACTCATGGAGGAGAACATACTATCCTGTTTTGGTTGTCCTTTCAAAATTATCACTGATAATGCTCAGGTCTTTAAATATGCCAAGTTCACCAACTTCTGTCATAAATTTAATATCATCATTGGGCACTCCACTACATACTACCCTCAAGGTAATGGCTTGTCTGAGTCCTCAAACAAATTTGTGGTGAGGGTGCTGAAGAAGACCATCACCGAAAATCAAAGGAACTGGGACTTCCAACTGAAGTTTTCTCTATGGGCCAATCGAGTAACGTCTAGAATATCCACTAGGAAATCACCTTTTGAGCTAGTGTATGGAAAGGTTTTTGTCTTCCAGATCCAATTAGCAATGTGAGTAGCAAAGTTGCTACAAGAAGTCAATGAAGAGCCAAGTGCCTTGACAAGAAGGATAAATCAGCTGGTTGAGCTTCATGAAAATAGAGAGCAGGTAGGAGCCAAACTATCCAATTACAAACAAAATATGAAATCTCTATTTGACAAGAAGGCCAAGGATAGACCTCTTCAACAAAGAGATTTAGTTCTCTGGTGGGACGTCTGACGGGAAGATAAAGGCAAACATGGAAATTTTGATCCACTATGGTTTGGCCCCTTCAAGATTGCAGAAGAGAGAGGAAATAACACATACCTGCTTAAAAACTTAGATGGTGATTTGTTGGAACTACCGGTAAATGGTCAATTCCTCAAATTTTATTTTCAAAATTAGAGGTACCTGTCTTGCACTCATTGCAAATATCTGGTGTGTGTATTGTAATTGTTATTTGAATTTTCCAATTTATGTAAAAAATTATACTTTCACGAGATTTATCTTTTGTTTAGAAGAGACTCCATGCCCAAAGGAGTAGTTCATAGTGTGTAGGTTCTCAACACCTTTCTAGCAAGGCACTATCCCCAGATGGAGCCAATGTTGTCACTCACTACTTTATAAGTTATCAGTCACCTAGAATGTAGAAAAATAGTGAAGCATGAATCCATTTCCCAAGCCAAGGAAGCTATATGAGTTTAATCATTACATATCCATTGCATAGTGTTTATGATAAGCTTTCCAATGGTATATGGAAGTCCAAAAATGGACTCCGGGATCAAAATTTAAAGCAGATTAAAAGTATCCTTTGAAAACCTAGAAAGCAAGGAGGAAAGGACCAAATACAAAGGAAAATCACATATCGCAGGGCCATGAGCCAATCGCAATCGAAAATCGTCTATCGGCGGGTCCATGCAGAGTCGTTTATCACATATCGGAGGTCAGGGGCCCCAGGCATAGTAAATCCTTGATATTGGCCATGTAAAAGTCCAACATCCCGCAATATCGCATTCCCGCGAGATCGATGATCAGCGTGGCAACGGGGTCGTAACTTAAAAAGCCTGCAATTCTGCGATATTGCTATGCAGTGTTAAATCGTTGAGGAATGCTAAAAAGGCTTAACAAAGGAAATGCATGCAAAAATAGGAACGGGTGACCCCTTTCTCTCTCCTCCATGTGATAGTACAGAAATTGGTGATCGGTGACTCTACGGCTTATCGGCAATCGAAAATCGGTGGAGTAAAGGGGCTACTGCTTTAAAAACCTTGCAATATCACAGATTTCCAATACAATGTTAAATCATCAGGAAGCGACCGATTCTATTTAACAAAGGAATTCAGAAAAACCAAGGCCATGCAGGTCATTTTCTCTCTCCTCCAGGGGGCCACATCGCACAATATGATTGT
>APFE030462267.1:5247-15385 GCA_000404065.3 Pinus taeda | reverse complement strand
ATCACAAAATCTAAAAAATTGTTCCACAGATGCCTATCTGGCTTTGCAGCAATACTCTGTCTTCATAAACATACTTCAGCAGCACACTACCTGGACTCCATTGCCCAATGGCCCAAACTGTTCAGTAAATTATACCTCAGCTCTGTTTGAATTCACCAACCAACCAAACTCAAACAAAACAGCACACCATAACTAGCCTAGAATCATCCACCAACAAAGCTAAATCATAAAGAGGGAGCCCTCTCTGGTTACAGGTAGGCTAGGACCTGTAACTAAAAGATTGGTTAGTGGTTACCTCGGCCGTATTCCCTTTAGAAAGTAGGGAACAACCTGAGTGATAACATAGCCTAAGGTAGATTTGAGCGCTAACAATGAGCATATCGAGACTCATATTCATGAAGATTCTAGCTCAAATAATAAACCAATTTCTCATTGCCATCGTTTTCATCCTGAACTAACACCATAAAAATAGTGGTATTAGTTTCAGCCAAGTACATGAAGTATTTGCGGCGATAATCGGGGAGATGCGGTAAAGGAGCACTAATCAGTGTGTTCTTTAAAGCATCGAAGGATTTATGGGAAACTTCATCCCATACAAAATGGATCCCCTTCTTAAGTAAGCGAGTAAAACCCTTGGAAAGTTTGGCGTAATTAGGGACAAATCAACAGAGAAAATTAGTTTTTCCCTGCAGGCTCTACAATTGTAGTAATGATGTAGGGGGGAGTAAATTGACAATGGCCTCAACTTTCAAAGGATCAATCCTGATACCCTCATGAGACACCAGAAAACCTAAGAGCCAACCAGACTTGAAGAAAAACACACGCATGTGTACTGAGACAAATATTGTAATGTTGAAATCGTAAAAATATGGTCCTTAAGTGATCTGGATGGTCACGATGCTTAGCTAAATGAGATGGTAAGTCATTGAGGTATGGCTGAATAATGTGTCGAATGTCATGAAATTCATAAGACATTGCTCATTGGAAGGTATCTCCAACATTATTCAAACCGAAAGGAAGTTTTTTGTAAGTGAAAGTACCCCAAGGACAGATAAAGTATGTTTTATGTTGATCAATGGTGAAATATTAATCTGGGTATAACCAAAAAAACCATCCATGAACGAAAAAAATCACTCCTAGCACATTCATCGATGATTTGATCAATAAATGAAGTGGGATAAGTGTCCTTAGGACAATCATGATTGATATCATGGTAATTAACACAAACACGTATAGTTCCCTTCTTCTGGGCAACAAGGACAATATTGGATAGCCAATCCGTCAGTGGAATAGGATAAATGAAACCCGCTTTCAAAAGCTTTTCTACTTCTACTTTGATAGCAACAACCTTTCAAGGGTTCATAGGGCGAAGCCATTGTCGAACAAGTTTAGCACAAGGATAAGTTGGAATCTCATGCACCACTATTTCTCCTTTGATACCAGGCATTTTCTCGTAAGACCAAGCAAAAACGTCTCGTAATTCTTTAAAAATCTGAGTATAAATCCTAATCTCATTTGGAGAATAGGAAATCCCAATATAAATGTTGTCTATAATTCCAAGTTTAGTGAAAATGTCAAGAGGAATTGTAGTAGTGACGTTTCCCATATTACACTCCGAGAAGACTTCATGCACCAGGACAGGTGAATGAAATGGAGGCGTTGGACAACAAGAAATAGAAGCTTCAAGATAGGAAGGCATATCATGAAGGCTAGGGAGAAAAAAAGAATGATGATGTAGACCATTCCATGGAATCTCATCCAGAGACATGACCTCAATGATACTCTCATCGATGGGGAATGTCTCATTCAAAGGATCTAGAGAATCCCAAGAACCAAGCCAAGGAGATGGCACGTAAGTGTCCAAGTTCATACGGAAGACAATATGACTGTTTGAAGCAGCCATCGAATCTAAGACAATTTCTTGATAATTTCTCTCTAATGGACTTAAAGGCATAGCATCCCCAAATGAATCAATTTGATCTTTGGTAGGGATAATCTAAGGATCCGTAGAGTTTGAGATCATATTAACTGAATGAACATTCAAGGGTGGGAGGGTAAAAGTACCCATTAAAGTAGAGTCTTAAAAGAGACTTGCCCCACGCTCTCATAATGAATCTCAGTATTTCCCACGTAAGGAACATTTCCGTTTGATGAACCAGAAGAAAAGAAGGACAATTGATCAAGTGTGACAATTTTTCCTTCATGAGGAAAATGAAGTATGTGGAACAAAGAAGACACCACAAAAAACATGGAATGGGTATAGCTTCACCTGAGAAGAAGTTTGTAGTTGAGATTTTCATCTACGACTTCTACTTCTAATTCAGCCGTCTTTCCTTCTAATGTAATCGAAAAACTCGTGAGAATACCATATGGACGTGAACCTTTGTCGTCAAAGGCTTCCAAGGTGTTTGGAGACTGGTTAGGAGAAGGAGAGCCAATGTATTTCCAACACAAAACTAATATGATGCAGGTCAAGGCATCTTCATCAATAACCATTCGATGAATCCTCTTTCCTTTGATAACGATCTATATCAGAAATGCAATCTAATGAGGAAGACGAGGCACATGATTTTCTATATTGAAAGTAATTAGACTCAAATTATAAGGATCAATATCACCTATGGAATACAACAATGACTTCCTATGTGTCAAATAGGATTGAAGAACCTCCAAGGTAGACATCATCGAATGTGCTTGATCTAAATCCTCAACAATATTGTAATTTTGCACAGCTCTAGCATTCGGATTGAAAGATGACTTCCAAAGAACACCTTTGGGAGGTGATCGGATGATGGAATAACTGTTAGGGTGCTTGATATGGAGTAGAATAGAATTGGATGGAGTAGAAGTAGAAGGAGTATTGGTAGCTTCTTTCTCCATCGTCTTCTTAGACGTGGTTTGATAGTCCTTAGTTCGAGTAGCGATCAAGATAGGTGATGAACTTTGCATCATGAACACTTGGGAACATGAGGAAGCAGAAGACTGAGTTTGGTCTACCAACTATGTCTGCTATGATGGAAAGGGTTCTTTCAAGATAGCCATATTCCCTTTCAGCAAGTGACTAAATTCATATCATTGGGGACAATCCTTAGTGTAATGACCCTCCTCACAGATGAGGTAAGGATATTTTAGATTTCTTCTAGAAACACCTGTTATAGAAATTTTTGTACACTGCAACCCCAATCATAAATGTCCATAAACCAAAGGCTCCTAAGTCCCTAAAAGTGTTGCTTCACTCCCTAAAGGAACAAGGTTAGCAGATTACATCATCTCCCAAAAGTTCTCCACATAAAACTACTCAGAACTGGTCAAAACTAGACCATACAGAATGCCCAGTGCAGAGGGTGCGATGCATATCACCTACTCAGTGTAAAGGGTGTGATGCATACTGGAAAGCCCTTTTGTAGGGTGCGATGGGTGAGAATGAACAAATGGCAGAGACAGTTTGCGAGGTGGAGGATCATAGAATCTTCTAGAAACTTCTCCTTTGACATTTGCCTCTCTGAATTCGCCCAGGGATGAGTAAGAGATCATCAATCTCCAAGTGGAATCAAGAACTATCAGAGAGAGGACACTAATGAAAAACCTAGATGCTGACTCACCCCCTACAATCATCTATATATGGATCCCTCATCACAGAGATCTAGAGGCTGGAATCTTGTATCTTGTAAGGAAGTGTTGTTAGTTTCTTGGTGCAACATCATAGTGTTGGGTGATCTAAGCTTTACATAAGGTGAAGAAGGGATTTCTTGTTGGAGGATGATGCTGGGTCAGAACAATTGGTTGCAATCCTCTTTTCTATTCTTGATATTAATAAAGCTATTCAAGTTTTCCTCCACATTATTGTATGTTTGATGATATACACATTTGTGTGGCCAATACATATCTGGTCCTGTATTGCTTATGTTTGTAGATCTCTGTTCTTCGACAGTATTATGCTTCTTTGATTCCACAGGTGCTCTTTGAAGCTGGGTAGATGAAGAAGAAGCGGCAAAGATCTATCAGAAAGGAGAGGAACCAAGAAAGGAACCAAGTGCGAGACTGAGGTTAGTGTCCTTTGTTCCCCTCTTATCTAATTCTCATAAAGGAAAGCGAAAGTAGTTTTAGCTTGTTTGTTTCTAAGATAGCTACCATTCTTAGTGGGATTAGCAGCTCCAAGTGGACACTATTCCCGATAACAACACCATCAACAGATGATTTAAGAGGGTCCTGTTTTGGGGCATCAGCTTTGGCCTTACCTTTTCCCTTATTTTTATCCTTAGAGGCCTTATCTGCAGTGGTAGACTAAAAAACATGTGCCTTAGAGGTTTTACCAGGACTGGATGAATTTTTGGACGGATTATTGGAACCAGTGTTCAAGAAATATTTCTTCTTCAAAGAAGCTTTCGTAGACGTCTGAGACACAAAACCAATTAAACCATCAATAGGTGGTGTATCCAAAGACTTTGATGCTGTTAGATATGATGATGGTCTCGGAGCATCAAGTAACATCTCATACAATGTGATATATTGTGAATAGACCAAGTCTAAATACTATGCATGGGCGATAGCTTGCTCTTCAGTAACACATCCACCCATAGTAATGTCCTTAGCAATATTGCTAATGAATGATTTTGTGAACCATTCCATCAACAACTCATCAGCAATCTCAAACTTGATGTGGTGATGCCTGTGATAAAAAATGTGGTTCGCAATGTCTTTCTTAAGGGATGTAAGAAAATGAGTGCCAGTTTCATATCGAATTAGAAATTGGAAATGAGTGAGGAAAGCCATAGCGAGATAGTTGAAGTCACCGTAGGTACCTTAAGGAAATTTGATGTACCATTTAACACTAGCAATTGTGAGATTTCTCTAAAAGAGTCAAAGATGGATAGAATCATCGACATAAAACTTGGAGTATTAGCAAAGGTGATATGTCATCACATGGGCTTGCGGATCCTTGTTTGCTTCTCCCTCGAATTTTAGGCAAAAGCTTGGAATTTTTGTTGGAATGCGAGGCTAGTAAGGCGAATGAAGAATGGGATCATTCATGAGCCTCAAGACATCGAGCAACTCCAACGTAGCCAATAAAGGAAATTATGTGTTAAACGACATATAGGACCTTTGAGGAGACCCAAACTGCGGAGTCTAGCCTTACTGGTAAGATTCCCCCCCCCCACAATGGATGATTTTGTCCATATGGAACCTCATTTTGTCCCCACTGAGGGTTCCCTTACCTGTAAGGTGGAATTGGTCCAGGGTAGGCTTTATATTGTCCTACCATAGGCCACTGATAAGCATTATATGTGGCATATGGGTTATAAGGTTGTTGAACCTGTTGACCTTGGATGTATGAAGATTGACCCTACTTCTGCAGGGGTTGACCTTGACCTTGCAGAGGTTGACCTTCTTGATTCGTATAGAAAGCTTGTTGCTACCAAGGCTTACCTTGTTGCTACAAAGGCTGGATTTCCTACTGCGAAGGTTGGCCTTGCGATGACAAAGGTTGAGAGGGCTGTTGAACAAATTGAGTTTGCCACTGCACAGGCTATTGTGACTGTGCCAAATGTTTCCCTTGCTGCGTCACAACTTCCCTTGCTGCTTCAATGATTTCCCTTGCTGCTACAAAGATTGTCTTTGCTACTGCGAAGGTTTCCCTTGCCGCTATAAAGGTTGTCCTTGTTGCTGCAAGGGTAGTTGGAAAATTCCTTGGGTTATACCTTGAGGGTATTGATAGTTCCCGAATTGGATCTAGCCATATCCACCAGGAATAGTGGATTGACCAAGCTAGACATAAGGTCCATCTTGAGGAATGTAAAGTGGATTAACCAAGTCTTGCGAACCATGTGGGACATAAGCTAGTTAGAATGGAATGTGAGCTATATAAGGCTGCTAATATTGGATGTTACCTAACCCGGATGGACCATCCAGGTTAGGAATATCACCATAATAAAGTTGATTAACTCCAACCATGTGAGTTTGTAATCCAATCACATTAGTTTCATTTAACATAAGAGGAGTATTCAGATATTCCCCCCCAGGTAGTGACACCATCTGTCCACTTGATGGAGGGGTAGAAGAACATACTGAGACCTAACCTGAGATAGTCGGTTGAACTAGAAGAGTTAGTTGAAATGACAAAATAGGTTGTGATGGAATGGTAGGCTGAAAATGAACTGAGGTGGCTACAATTTGTACTGTAGTTCAAGAGGCCATGCTCAGAATGAATGGACCTGATGTAGGCATAGCATTGGAAGAATAGATGGGGTTCTAATACAATGACGAGGCACTAGAAATGCACGAAACTAACTGAGATAGAGTGGTATATCCATGTGGCAACATGGGTCCACTAGTTTTAGGATAGGTGAGAGATGGGACTCTTCATGTATAGGAAAATACTTGTCGAGGAAATTCATATCCGTTCTCATCATCGATGTGAGAAGTATGGGTAGCTGAAACTTCTGAATGACCCAGAGAAGAGACTGGAATTTCAACTTCTGACTCCATAGAAGGAAACAAATTGGTTAACAGGAACCTAAGACATATGAGGAGATAACTACAAAGGAATATGAGGCCAATCGTATGGACTATAAGGGCAATGAGGATATATCACAACAGGATCGAACAATGGATTCAGTGAATAGACAACTAGCCCTTGCGAGCTCTCACGGGTTTGTATAGGATTATCAGAGGAATCTGGATCAGATTTTTGAGGTTTCCAGGAATATGATGGAGGCAGACAAGAAGACAAAGGTTGGATACTTAGAATGATACCAAGTTCAAAACCTTGGTCCTCAAGTGACTGAGGAAGTTCTGGGTGAACTCCTTAGGAGGACCCTTTAGTATCAGACAATGAAGGGGAACTGTGAGATGAACTCAATGGTTTAGCCACGATGAATTCCTCGCAACAACAAAAAAGGAAAGGAGATTCGTTTAGGGCTTTTAAAAATATTGAAGTTAACAAGGAATTACTCAATTTTGGTTTTGAGAAGCAATTGCTTGGGTTCGACATGTTTATCGTGGGGAGTTATTTTTAGAAACAAAACTTTGCCTTTTCACCTTTTAAGAGTCGATAAAAGGGTGAAAAGGTGACTCTAGTTGCTTTTGATGATTTAGCGAGCTTGAAAGGACAAGTTTTTTAATGATATTTTCAAATTTAATGAGTCATAAAAGATCAAATGATTGCTGAGGTGAATCTAGGTAAAATGAGTACCAAATAACCGTGAATTGCAATATACACCTCAACAAATAAATTTACCAAGGACTTGAGGTATGTGCACACAATCCCCCTTAATGTTGTGTTTGATGTACCACATTTACAGGGTGGTAGACTTGGATTCCTATGGATAAAGGTTTGCAACGTATGGGGGTCTCCCTTTATATACGCAAAGGTATGGGGAGCGCAAGTTCATGCTAGTGTTGTCGAATGCCGAAGTGAATGAGAGATTCTAAGTTTTAAAGACGTCAGAACACGTCTCTAACCTAGACCACTATATGTGAATGCTAACGTTTCAAATGCTCCTTAGATTAATTGATAGATTTTAAAATTGAGCTTGTAATTATGTTTCAATTTCAAGGCTTTAACGATGCCACCTATTCCTAAAATGAAAACTAGATTATGAAATGAGATCCTTAAATTCGATGAAATCTATCTATGTATGGAATAAGATCACTCAAATCATGCATCAAACCAAATGAAAAAGTGCATCCATGACAATATCCAAATGCTAAATGCAAAATATGAAATCTAATCTTTCATATGATAAGGAAATACAATGCCAAAACAAACCTTAAAGAAAAATTTCCTTAAGATATAATGATGATTTTTTCTCCTTTTCAAAATGCAACTAACATAATCTAGCAAAAAAGTAAAAGAGAATGCAAGAAATCCAACAAATATGAAAATCTCTTTCACATCAATTATTTGAATGCAACTCAAAAATTCTTTGAAAACTATGAAAGGAATAGAACTTTCACTTTCAGTTTTCGAAACACAAAAACTCCAAGGAAACACTTCCTTTTGATTCCAATGAGACAATCGATTTGTAATCTATTATTCATCATCTTAAGCTTAAGTGACTTTCTCACAATATCCACTAATGAAAACAGTTTAAGACATAAGAACTAAAAAGTGATATGCAAAGTATGTTTGAACACACAAGAACTCTTTAACACAGGCAATTGTTCTCTGATCTCTGATGTGAAGAAAAATGAGTGGAGGAAGGTTGTCCTATAAGACCTAGAAACCCTAAAAGGATAATAAAACTTCAAGCACACTCAAACCAAGTTAAACTACAATTGAAATAAGATAAAAAAAAGTCAATGAAAATAACATTGGTAAAGCACTAGGAGAAAGCAACCAGAACTGACAATAAGAAGGAAAACCCTAAATTTCTTTATCCTCTACAATCATCACACCTGTAAAGAGGAAAGTAGCAATCATTGCTACTGTAATCAACAAAACTGTGATGTAATCATGACTATTAGGTTCAATCCATAATGGTTGGGGAAAATAAAAAGAAAATCAAAATCTTAAAGAAAAGTTCAAATAAACAACCTTGAGACATCTACCAGAAAGTGACATTGACTACAGATAAGCAATGAAGTCTAAAAATGAATGGTTGATCAAAATCATCAAAATACAAGATGAAGGAATGGAAGGAAAAGGTCATAGGATCCCCAGTGTAGTTGCCATTTTGTTGACAAGGTTAATCCTCTCTGCAGACATAGATGATCCCTCTATCCAAATGAGTGGGTTTAGCAACTGAAGTAACAATAAACTAGACATATTCCTAGATTATAATTAAAAAGTAGAACGAGAGAGATGCCCTACCTCATTCTAATGCTATTCCAATTTCCTTTGTTGAGATCCTCGAATCGCCTGTGTCACAGACTTGTTATTGCTTCTTTCAACACTTATGTACCTACATAGGTGTGGTGAAGTAAAATTATAAGTGTAGACACAAACAAATTCCTCTAGCCTTGTTACACTGAAATTTGTCACCATGACTATCTAGAGTTAATATGGCTCCATCAATAGTCATATTATCCTCCTTGTCAAGCCTAATACCTCTGCTCTTCATGTCAAGCTTCAGAGAGAAAGTCATTAAAAACATGTTTATCTCTGGGTATGCAGGTTCTCTCTACCTTGCATGCGTGTACGCATCCCAAGCTCATTGTACCTACGTACTTGTACGCTCTGCAAGCCAAGGGATGGGTGTGTACTCCTGTAAAGGTCAAAAGGCGCGAGTTTCATCTTAAAAAAGTTACTTGTGGTCACTTCTAGAGCTTTCTAGAAGAGTGTTTGACGTGTATTGAGCGCCTCCAGATGGTTCATGCATCCCTATGATAGAGAAACTTATCCCATCAAGAGAGGAGCTACCCCATCCAAAAGAGGGAGTATCCCATTGATGTTGGAACTGAATAACTTCCTCCAGAACACTATAAATATAGGCATTGGGCCAAGGGAGGGGAGGTTGAAAGCTGAACATTCCAAAGGGTAGATGCTGCTAGAATTAGGACTTCCATTGTAAGCTTGTGAGGAGAGATTCCCATCCTTTCTTGTTTCATTTGGAAGTGGGTGAGCTTATCAAAGTAAAGGAAAACTCTTGCTGGACCCTGGGATGAACTTGCACAACACCAAGGCTCAGGTTGTAATGGTTTCTTTTGTTTCCTATTAATACAAATAAGTCCATTCTTCTCAACAATTTGTTATTAATGAGTTTATCTCTGGGTACGCAGTTTCTCTCTACCTTACCTGCGGGTACGCATCCCAAGTTCATAATACCTACGTCCTTGCACACTCTGTATGTAAAGGGGTGGGTGCATACTCCTGTAAAGGTCAAAAGGCGCGAGTTTCATCTTAAAAAAGTTACTTGTGGTCATTTCTAGAGCATTCTAGAAGCTTGTTTGACGTGTATTGAGCGCCTCCAGATGGTTCATGTATCTGATAGAGGAACTTATCCCATCAAGAGCGGAGCTACCCCATCCAAAAGAGGGAGTATCCCATTGATGTTGGAACTGAATAACTTCCTCTAGAATACTATAAATACAGGCCTTGGGCCAGAGGAGGGAGGTTGAAAGCTGAACATTCCAAAGGGTAGATGCTGCTAGAATTAGGACTTCCATTGTAAACTTGTGAGGAGAGATTACCATCCTT
>APFE030462266.1:0-13875 GCA_000404065.3 Pinus taeda | reverse complement strand
ATCTTGTATCAGCAAAAAACAATAATCTCCAATATCCAACCAGCAAAAAAAAAAAAAAATTGCCAATGCCTTTGTTTTAAAAAAAAATCTGACTATGCCTTTGTACTTATGCCATTAAAAAAATATATATAAATCCTTGAAAAAAAACTTCAATATCCCTTATAACTCCCTTTTTGTTTAATGGCATAAAAAACCAACGCATACGTTCATCATTTAACACCACCCATATAACATATTAAATCACCATATGTTAATTCACCATATGCTAATTCACCATATGCATAAAACTCCACCATATGGTATTTTTAATCCACCATATAACATGCGTTTCAACCTTTTTCTTTTTGAACATATATATGTAAAACACAATGCATATATGTAAAAGGAGGTCGTGTTTCAATGGATATTCACGCTGGTTTTCAAATATAAATTAACGCTGTTTTTCAAATCCATACCCACGCTGTTGATCACACATATATCCGTGCTGTTTTGAAAAATATATACACGCATTGTATTAAATACATACCCACTCAACCGCCGTTTGTAATGTATGAACGCAGACACCAGGTATTCAACAGCTCCACGCATTCAGGTTTATGGTATTTCAGGCACAGCAAAACACGAACAGTACCGTTTTCCAGCTCTGCGTTCCACCTCCAAACCAATTCCACGCGCAACGATTGGCTTTCTGGACTGTCTCCGACAGCAACGATTGGACAGTCTCCACACACCAGCAGTTTTAAAGCAAAAACCGACTCCACGCAGCCAGCAATTTAAAGAACAGGGTCCATGCGCATAGCAGCAAACCACCAGCAGTCACGCACAACGCAGCCAGCTTCTCCAGGCACCTCACCTCCAACAAGCTCTGATACCAATTGTTGGATCAGGTGCACAGCTATTTAATAAACACACAGAAGAATTAACACAGCAGTCAAGCACATAAACACAATATTTAACGTGGTTCACCCAACCAATCTGGGCTACGTCCACCAAGCATAGGCATCAGGAATATATTAAATAAATTGGAGATTACATCAAGAAATCCTTACACTCTCTCTTAGAAAACCATCTGAATGGTTGCCTATTAAATAGAATAGAGAATCTAACAACCTCATAACTCCCTCACATCAAATATAGGAGGCATTAACTCCCTCCCAACAACCTGGAGCTAATCTAGGAACTGATTCCCTATTGTTGTCATCCTTCAGAGATTTTTGCCTATTTGACTCAAACAGCGAAATCTCAGCAATACGAAATGTATTTTAGGAAATTGCAAAAGTATCCTAAGACCTATGTTAAATCAAAGAGCAGAGCAAGAAATCTATGTTAAAAATAAAAAAATCATATAATTCATGTTAAATAAAATAACTAAAATTCTTTCAATAAAATGCAATTGAAATATTTGTGAAATTCGTTGAAAATCATGAAATGATAAACTGATTTTCCCAAAAGAGAGAAATGAAACTTGATATCACTTTACATCACACTCCTGAAGCTATCGACTCTGAAGTTTCTTCACAGAATAGTCTTATTGGAGTTACAGTAAACATAATATTTTCACTCTCCAGTGAACAAAGGAATCTCATGATCTCCTTCCTTGAGATTAGTTATGCCTACTCCCACGCTCTCCACAATTCTGCAATCCATCAAATGTTCCCAGTGAACTATTTATTTGCATGTGATGGAAACAATAAATTGGTGAAATTCAAATGAATTGTTGCATAACTTGCAACGCCATGGAAAAAAATGCATGGAAGTTGTTTCTCATCCTACAGGTAGAGATAGCCTGATCAATGTGGAAGTAGCTAAATGTTAAGTGGGTGTTTTTTTTCAAATTTTGATCGCTTCGCAGAACATATCATTCGACCTCTTTGACCACTGTGAAAGGAAGAGGATTAGACATGTATATGAAAATATATTTCCCTTCTAAAACCTTATGTTCTGTTGCTTTACCTGCAAACCTCATTCGAAGCTCTCTATGGTCTTCATTTCTTTTAAAAAGTTTTATTTTAATGAGATGTGTGAACTACATACAAAGACGATCATAATAAGAAGAAAGGAACGATTAGATCTCAGGTTGAATACTTATCGATGATAAATACATTTTACCCATTAATACTTTCCCATGAACTATTAGAGGATGCCAATAAAGAATGACTTAAATCACACATAATGAGCGGACCTATTTCAATCTACCAAATAATTATGTTTTCTTTATATTGTGATTGATTAAATATCTCCGACATTTTGTTGTATCCACTAATTCTTTTATTTTATTTTTTAGATTCTTTTGCCAACTATTTATTTTGTAAAAGTGGGTAGTAATGGGACGACGAATCTACAGTGAAGTTATTTGTCAACAAAATGTGGAAGTGTAGAGGTGTGGAGATATGAGAGTGCCAAAGGTGCATGCGTGGAGATGTGTGGAAGGTGCATAAATGGTTGTTCGACATAGTTATATTTGCACTAAATGGACAGCTTGCCACAACAAACTCTCTCACTTGTTCCACAGAGCTACTTTCACACTTCACTTAGATAACCACAACAGACTCCCCACTTATGTAATCAATTAAGAAAATATATAATGCGTATTTTATTTTTTTTTGTAAGCTACTGCGGGATCTTTTTTATTATATACAACCAAAATAAAAATATATACAGTCACTAGTGACCTCAACCCGCCCTGGAGGGAAACAGGGTCTGTTGGTCACCAAGAGTAAGAGAATGTTAACTTAACAACTTTGTAAGTGCATCAACAGGTTTAAAACCAAAGCATCACCCTATCTACATACTATTACTATATGCCTATCAGCGATTATAGTTCAGAAAACTTGCCCACAAAAACTGATTCTCTTAAGCCTAGATGAGACATCAATTGAAAACAGAGCGAAATTGTCAATCTACCATGAGTTCCTGCTTGATTTCCTCCTCGCACTGCACGGTGGTTATCTCTTTCAGCATGCTTCAGATTTCCTCCAGTTTGTTGTCCTGCTTCAGTAGTGTGAGATGTAGGTTATTCATCTCTTTTTTCGGATTCGGTAAACCTTGTGCTATCTCCGTCATCTCTTCGGCGACCTGTTCCATGGTTTTGGCTAGTAGATGTTTCACAACCCAATACATATGAAATGCTTGCTTATACAGCCATAAGCGCCCCCTTGTATTCCTAGGATCCAGAATGAGAATGCTCCATTCCTCCATTTTTGGATCAGAGGCCTCCTCCAGGACGTTATTTTCCAAGACATCTATGATCCTTCTGATCTCCTCATTGGTCCCTTTGATGTATGCTCTCTCTGCTTCGAGCTATTTGCTCTATGGATCGACATCCTCTTTTCTGTTGAAGCTGGTGTCTCAATTTCATCACGATCCGCTTTCCAAGTTCTCTCGTGACACCTGTGCCTCGTGCCTTTACCTCTTCTGGAAGGTCTGCCTCTAGTATTACCCCTACTACCTTGCCCCACCTCAAAAGTCCCCTTCGCCATGCACTCTTCCTTCCCGGTCTCCATTTCCCCTTCCGTGTGATTTCCTTCTTCTTCCTCCGTCAGCTCCTGCTCCCTCCATTTGTTCCTCACCTCTCCTTCCTTGGACAAACTTTCCTTCCTACCTCCCTCTGCCATAACTTCCTCTTTTGAGATGATACCAATGGTTTCTCTGCCACACTACTTCAAAATTTGCCACCTTTCTAATCTTCGATTTGTCATTATCATTATCTTCTCCTGCGCCTGTAGATATATCACCACCTATCCTTTGTTGCATCGACTGAGCACCGCCATTCTTCTCTCCTGCCTTTTCCATAATTCTCCTGGTTCCGTCTCTTGGTTTTCGTTCTCTCCTGCATGCCGTTGTTACAACCCTTAATACAATTACCGTGAGATGTGGCTTTTGCTACCGTGCACTGCACCCCATCATTTCCTTGTGTTGTTCTCTTTTCTTCACCCCGATTGGGGTTATAATGTATATTCTATTAAATTAATTGACTAAAATATATATTTTATTAAACCAACGATAAAAATGTATATTTTTTATATCTTATTTTTTAAAATTCACATATATATCAATTAGAGGAATACATATTGTATTTTTAGTAAATCTACAAAAAAAAAATATATTATATTCCATTATAGGTTTATCTACCTCCATACACAGAGAATCGCTAAGCAGTACAAGGAAGGCTTGAACATTTGACCTTGTGGTTAACAACCGCACGCTTTAAAACATGCAATATGTCAAAAGAGATGTCCACCATGACCCATATTCCATATGAATTTTGTTTACAATATCTCACGAAATATCTAGTAGACACTAGTGAAGACGATACTTGTTATTTTGCATAAATTTATTCAGTTCCCAAACATATTGTAATAATTAGCCGCCAATGTAGGAGGAAAATGAACTAGATGTTGGTGTCTGCAACAACACAAACACGGTCTTCAGTAATATTTCAATAAATAATTGTCGCTTGAAATAATGATGGATGAATAATTGTTAACCTACATCATATAATTGTATAGAAATGGAAGAAAATACCATATAAGGTCTTATTACCAATGACTTCAGTATAAAAGTATATGATTTCTAAACTTAAGACAATACCTTGGGCCTTTTAACTATATACATGATGGTTTGCTATAGTTTTGCAATGTTTCAATAGGAAATTAAATACGTAATGTAATAGAGGAGCACATAGCCTGAAATGAACGGAACCACACATCATGTCTTGTTAAAGCTTTGCGTAAAACCTATCCGGATAAAGATATGGAGTTCTAAACTAAACAAAAATGAAAAGACCTCCTTTCTATTTATAGGAGTCTAAGGGGTCATAATATAATCAAAGCCGACATAACAATAATAATGTAAGGGCACAATAATAACAATAGTGGGATTCTATGGGGCACAATAGTAACAATATGGGAACTACATGGGTACATCAATATAATAAGGGGGTTGTACTAATAATAATAAAGGGTTACACTAGTAGTATAGGGGCCTAACATGCCCCTCTCCTTCAAAAAGTGTTGTCCTCAATGCTTGAGTAGTTCTTGATGCTTCTGTATAAACTTATTGTCCTCCGATGTGGAATCTTCAGTGGGTAAGTTCTTCCACTTCATGAGATACTTTGAAATTGATTGATTTCGTAGCTGTCGAATTCTTGTTTCTGTGACCGCTCCAGGTTCCAATATGATTTTTCCTTCCTCTTCAATTTCTGGAAATATTGTTTGAATTGGGATTTTTTGCAACTTTTGAATAAGTGGCCATACTTCTTCATCCTTCCTCCATTCATCCCTTGCTTCATTTATCCAATCTGGGTGGATAATATAAATAGCACAAAACAATGCTTCCACATCCTCATCCTTTCTTGAGAGTGCATCTGCAACAAAATTTTGCTTCCATTTTCTATAGATGATGTCAAAGTCATAACCCAACAAATTTGTGACACATTTTTTCTATTCTTCTAAAGGTAATAGTTGTTCTAAAAAGTATTTAAGACTATCATGATCCATTTTTACACTGAAGTGTCTTCCCATTAGGTAAGGTCGCCATTTTTTAAGTGCATGTAGTATTGCCAACATTTCCTTCTCATAAATAGCTTGCTTGAGATGCAGCAATAAAAATACCCAATCACCTACATCAAAGCAATTTTCACTATGATGTTGATCTACCTGTTATTTCATTCGATTTTGCACCAAAGTGGCATTATCCTTTAAAAGTTGGAGAACTTGTTGTTGATGCTCGATGTGATCTTTCACTACTTGAACCTTTTTTCTCTTGATATGTCCTTCTATCTATAGAGTTTGAAGCAATGGTAATTTCTTCCAATCCTTTACAAGATATGGTCAGATTCATTTCTTGATGCTCGATGTGATCTTTCACTTCTTGAACATTTTTCTTCTTCATATGTCCTTCTATTTTGATAGTTTGAGGAGTGGTAATTTCGACCACTGAATTACAACATATGGTTGGATTCATTTCATCTTTCTCAATGTGATGTTTCACTTCTTGCACCTTTTTCTTCTTGATCTGTCCTTCTATCTTGAGAGTTTTAGGAGTGGTAATTCTCGCCAATGCTTTATCTTATGCTCCTATACCAATAGGTGTCATATTTCATTATTGACATTGATAAGTTCTAATATGTTCATATCTTTGGCTGGTTGCAAAGGTTTCCATACTCCCAAGAAATAAAAAAAGTTAAAAAATGTAAAGAGGGTATGCCCTAAAAGAAAAATCAAAGAGCAAAAAGAATGAAATGGTCAAGAAAATAAAAGAAATGAACCCCAAACAAAGGACCAGAAAAGTGTGCAAATCCAAAAGCCACTACCACTTCACTTCGTGTAAATAAAGTATCATGTGCAATTTGCTAAATTTCATGCCACCAGTGATGAATGGCCAAACAACTTAATCTTGGCCAGTTCATGTTTCAATTTACTTGTTTTAGAGATAGAGAATGTAACCTGTCAAAACTGTTCAATCTTGGCAGGTGAACAGTTAGGTAGAGAAGCAAAGACGCTCAACAATTAAAGTTGAGCCCTTGGATGTTATAAGGATAGATTCAAATAGGCTTGGCATATAAAGAAAACAAAAGAAGATTGTTGTGGGTTTGCCAGTTAGAATGCACCAAAAAAAAAAGGAAGAAAAAATGTTAGGTACAGTAGGCTAGGTAGGTAGTTTTGGTGTTGCAGAAGCATGCTTATGGTTAATTTTGTTTCTAAAAAATGTTCACCTTTTTGTTATCATAAGTACCATGGCAGCTGTTTGGTTACAAATCAAGTGAGGCATGACTAATTTCCCTTCACACTTCTCCAAAAATCACTTACTAACCTCCCCCCAATGATATTGAGATCTGCTCAATACTCCTAAATCACTCCATTTCATGAAAAAGCCTGAGTAAAATAACATTCTTACTTTAGGCAAAGAAACCACATTTCTTGTGTAAAACCCTTTTTCATTCCCTAAGCCTAAGTTAAACTTGATGACTTAGCACTCCTTTTTCAACATATCTCTCATATTAACCCTTAACATTACTTAGTAATTCCCGATATTCGCTCCCCTCCCATATTATCTATATAAAATAAAAACCCCATGTATTAATATCCCCTGCCTCGGTTTAAATATAAACCATATCACTGTTTAAAGTTGGGAGTCTATAAGTTCACCTGGAACTTATTTAACAACCCTTCCCATGTGCAAATTTTAGGATTAATTAACACCTGGTTAATTAATAGCTAAACCCACCCTGCAACCAACAATAATCGCCCCGAGAATTGTTAGATCTTTGTTTGAGGTACATGGGCCCCGCACTGTAACCCTCTGTCGCCTCCAATGAGTGCCAACTGTCCGATCGGTGCCCTTCTATCGGATGGCCAATATACATATCACTAGCCTCTGTCCACCGAAGTTTACTGCCAGGGGAGTTGGTGGTATTATCGCCGTACCGGGGACACGCGGCGCCTTCCTGCCATGCTCGATGCCCCTCCACCCCAAACCACTTTGACCCATAAGCGGTGCGGGCCGATACCGCTTACCGCCCTCCTGCTGACATCATCGCCACATCACCCCCATGTCACCCTTCCGTACCCTCCACTACGTGACAAAATGTCCCATCATGATGACGTCATCTGACCAAAATGCGCCAAAAGCCCCGCAAAAGCCAATTTTGTTGAAAACGATGGGAAAGTGTCATTTTCACCATTGTTACTGTGAAGCCTGCTACATGCAAATTACCTCCAATTGAGTGCGAAGCACATCCAGTCGACCACCTGGCCAAAAGCTCCAGTGTCCTGCTCTCTAGCTCATCGGTCAGCCTCTCAAACACTGGTTCGCCTCCAGAATACAGGTATTTACCCCGTCCCACCTCCTATACCTATATTTTCAATTTTCCTCTGTAAATTATACCTATAAGGGCCAAATTCAAGCTGAAGCCGTCAATAATTGCCATACCAAGACATCTAGAATTTCTCTTTTGCCCATTTTCTCCATATAAGCCGACCTCCAGTTAAAAACACAGTAAACAAACATGGAAGCTCTGGTGGCCTAGAACATTGCTCCCCTCAATGCGCCGCATAAAGACCTAGAGTGGTTACCCTTGGCTGATAGAGATTTTCAAATCCAAGACTTAACTGGTGATAAAAACCACCTCCAGGAATTTTGTGAAATTAGAAACAGTCACCAAAGTAACTCTGATCTCTATGGAATATGGGACTCCAACTTGCCCATCTACTACCTTCCCTTAGTCAATGTTTTCCTTGATATTATCCGCCTATGCTGTGCCAATTATGAACCTGCTTAGAGAGCAGTCAAGACTCCATCTAGAACTGTCCTCTTTTATATAACTCCTGAGTCCATCAATGAGATGTTACACTTCAAACCCACTCAGCCTCTAGCTCCTCTTTCTATGGGATTCTTGCTTCAGCAGGGCCCTAAACTACCCAATTCGGAGATAACCCGTATCGCTCAAACTTTTATGAGACCAGATTTCCAACCCAAAGTCCCACCTCCCTATGTGCATGTCTGGTTCAATGAAGGTGGAAGATTCATTATTGATATGATATCCTATGTCCCTGGATTTAAGACAAGTGAATATGTTGATGAAACCACATTAGTTCTGTTGTCCATGTTTACTCCAGGACAGTCCCCTGTTGTCGAGTATGACTATGCTACTTTCATTGCCAACAAGATCCATGACCAATTCATAAGCCTAGACAGAGAAGGAGTCTTCAAGTACACCTCTTATATATATCATCTATTTCTGTACTATCAAACTGAGATATTTCAGCTTCCCATCAAAAAATTGGATGCTAAAGGAGAGAGGAGGTCTGTGATTTTTTGGACCTCATCCTTCCACAATGTCCGTGACTCCCCTTATACCTACTGTGTATTCATTGACTTGTTTATACATCCAGTCTCCTCTCTACTGATGAGAACTCCTCCTGCTAGACTCTTTGGTGATATGCAGAAGATTTTACAACTCTCCAAAAACTACATAATAGGTGACCGGTACTTTTACTAGAGTCACACCGAAATCAGAATATATAGTTGTGATTTGTGCCCTTATAAGCTGCCCGAATATGTGCCATAAGACTGTTTGCTCTAGTGTATTTCAAGCAACTTATCAATGCAGATTTAACTCACTTTTGCAGTGCAAAGAAAAAGGCCCAGCTAAGAATAAGAAACTAGTTAGGCCCTTTTATCATTAACAAGAGGGAAGCATGGGAAGATGCTGATAGAATATTGGGGGAAGATCTTAAATTGAAAAAAAGTTTCTTGTGGGTACCCTATGACCCAAATGGCTTTATAAGTGACAGAAAAGTAAAAAATAGACTATCATCCTATAAAAATTCTAGGATCCCTAAAATAAAGCAATTTGCTAATCAAGATGAGTGGGTAGATGGTACAATAATAGAAGAACTTACTCAGCAAGAAGTGATGGAACAAGCCATGAAAGATCTTGAAAAGACCCTTGACCTGGACTCTTTTGGACAGGTATTTTTCAAGTTGCCTCAATAAACTGGATTTCACTGATCTGCTATTGGAACTTCTCAATGGCCTATACAAGAAAGAAGTACACCAGCTATAGGGACATCAAAGAGCGAAGAAGTGTTAGATACAGAGTAGCACATAATGACAGATCAGCCAGCAACATCAAAGGAACAGGGCCAAGGACAAGTTCCCCTTGCCCAAACCAAAACACTAGAGATACCAGCATTCCAGACTCCTCTAAACGAGGAAAAGGGCAAGAAAAGAGACAGAGAAGAAGGCACGCCTATGAGTGGACCAACAGAGCAACTAGGGGCAAAAAGGCAAAGAATAAACCCCCTATCAGAAGATGAATTTGTTGAGGAAAGTGCAGGGAGTCTAAGAGGGGAAAAGATGGTCAACAAAGAGACATCCACGGTGATAGAAACATCCACTAGCTCTCACAGGCAGGACCTAGGTAGGCAGCATAGTGTGGAAGTTTCATCCACTAGGCCACAAAGCAAACAAGGTTCTGATATCAAAAGAACATTCATGGAGATAAAGGCCCAGAATGACCCACTAAGCTGCAACATTACAATTAGTTTCTCAAGATGACCCCCACCAACCAGCAAAGGTTAATGTTTGCATATGACATTAAAGAAGGTAAAATAATCTTGAGCCACTTCAAGCCTAAAGTGCAACAGCCACAGTCAGCAGTTGACTACATCAAGACAAATCTGGAGGTCATTGCCAAAGACATTCATCCAATGGACCAGATTGAGCTACATAAGCAAACTGGAGAGATGGTCTACTCCACATTGGCAGATAAGGCAATATTGGCTCATAAATTGCAAAACTCATTAAACAACACCTATGCTCAACTAGATTTGGAGAAGGAATCTTCTTTAGCTAAGGACAATAGGATAAAATCCTTAGAGGATATTATCATCGAGCTGGTACATTATCCCAAAGAAGCCAAAGGCATAAAAGCATTGATGAAGAAGAAGGAAGAGGACATTGCTGCCCTCAGGAAACAACTGAATCTTCCTACTACTATGCATCCACAAACTATCGAAGTTGTACAGCAAAAATCAGAGGACGACATGATGGACCTAATTATGAGAATGAATGAAAGATTAAGTGAGATGGAGTAGGCATTGGAGAAAGCATTACAAGAAAAGTAGGGAGAGTCGACCTCCCAACCACTTGAAGTAGCTCCAATAGTCACAACTGCCCCTCCTACAGTTATAACAGCAGTACCTCTTACTGTCCCGGCATCAACAGCGGAAATCACCACGGCTACAATAGCAGCAGGCACCAGCATTACCATGACCAAAGAGGAGTTAATAAAAGCTATGGAGGAATTAAAACTCCAAGTATCAGAATTGAAAGAAGCCAAGAGAAATTGACAAAATTAGAAGTGAGTTATGATAAATCCTAGATGACTGTGGCAGAAAAGACAATATAGGTTAAAGCATTAGAGAACAAGGTGAAAGCATTGGAAAAGTACCTCTATTTAGATAAGCCTCTCGGAGAAATAAAAGGAATTTTGTGGGCTAACATCAATCAATCCATTAGTAATGTGTGGAGATCTATTCAGGTTATTTATGAGCAGATTGACTTGATAGCAGCAGCCTAAGTGGAGATTCAAAAAACCAGAGCTTTATTGGAACATATGCCCGAACAGGCCAACAGGCTAATACATTTATTAAACACCAAGACCAGTGAAGAACTAGCAGCACTGGACATCAGAGATAGGACAGGCACCATTCTAACAGTTAAAAGAGTTCTGACCATGAGAACCCTGATGCAATATTTGGAGAGAAGGTGCGAGGACATGCAGGTGGAAATTGATTCTTTTATAGAAACATTTGCAGTTTTGCATGAAAAGGGCTTGCCAAGTCTGTTGGGGAGTAATGAATGCCTGATGAGACAAGTTGAGTACACACACAAGTTGAATAAACATGCTGCTAATCAAGTAAATGCATCATCAAGTACTTCAGGAGAGAAGGCCCTTCCATCTGGCCAAACCATCTACAACAACTTGGAAAATCTAATTTATATTGAACATGAAGTGAAACATTTGTTCACTATTTAGCCCAATTTTTTCAGGTACACAGACGCTAATGAGACTTTAAGAAAGCTGCAAAGACATAAGTTACTAGAAGAGCAGTGGTGGCAAAGCGTGTTGGAAATTCTATAGACATATTTATGGTATTTGTTATATCCTTGGTAAATTGAAATGTTTGGTACCATGTGCCATAAAGCGGAGAATAGGAATGGATGAGAGTCATGTGGGGGAACAATGTATCAAATCATAATTAAATACACCCGAGAAAGCCAGGGCAGTAGCGTGGAATATCAGTGGAAAACCACTACCAGCTGACTCACCAGACCTACAGTCAGCATATCTGACCAATTGAGCAGCTAGCACAACAACATTTACTTCTTCATTTATTTCTCCCTGTTTTCAAGATCATTTATTTCTCCTTTTAAGTAGTTAGACTAAGTTATTGCTAGATATTATCTCTTCGAGATATTTTGTAACATTTTTGTATAAATACCTCACCAAGTGAAGTATTCGGGGTTGGTGATGCATTTCTTAGACTGTGCTGTAACTCTGAAAATTTTCTGAATACAAAAGTTGTTGGGATCCATTATTGCTAGACTTTCTGGATGTGGAATTGATAGCAGAGGACTTGTTACAGAATTCTTGAATCAAATATGGATCAATAAGTACCATAATATCTCTTGAATTATACTTCTTTTGTCTATTATGTCATCTATGTTTTATGATTTGAATAATAAAGAAAAATATTAACTCATAATTTGCTTAACTACACTCTATTTTCAGTCTTTGTTATTCTCTATGTTTTCTTCAGAATTAGCATAAACAGTGAATTCTTAACTGCTCCTGTTTCCCCTGATTCTATCATATTGGTTACACGCTAAGAAATTCTTAATTGCTTCTTGGTCATAATCATTCACTTTCCCTCTGCCTATATGATGAAGGATTCTTAACTTCCCTTCACCCGTTAGACTCCATTCCATATGATTCCGGCCTTTTAAATTGTTTCATATTCGACTACCTTTCTCTGTTGTGCCATCCTCTATTAAAGAAACCATATCCAGCAGTTCATCCTCATAGACTCCATTATCCCAATGGACTGAATTCCTCAGGTTCACACCATTGCTTTACTAAATCTCACCACCCAAAAATCAAACAAAACCCTCGAACTTCATAACTAGCCTAACACCTTTCAAAGCAAAGTTAAATCATAAAGAGAGAGCCCTCTTTGGATGCAGATTAGCTAGAATCTATGCCTAAAAGATTGGTTTTTGGTTACCTCGGCCGTATTCCCTTTTCTACAACTTTGGGGAACAACCTGAGTGATAACATCATTGGCGACTCCACTGGGGACCTGAATAATTGTTTTTTACTGCTATCTATTTTTAAAAAGTTACAGATGGAGCCTAAAGTTAGCCAGGTATTCGTTGAAACTACTTTTGCTATGAAATTGCAGGAGTAAATAAAAGTTGCTTCAATATATCTGCAGACATGTTTTAAACTTTGAACAGTTTTTTCAAATACTTGATCAACCCCTTGTTTCAATAGATCTTCAGGAAAATTCAAAACTCCCATATTTAAAACATCCTAGGAAGATACTGTCAAAAGTTGTATCCTTCAAATATTTCAAGAAAAACCAAAAAATATATTCATAAGTTGGCTCCAAAGAAGAAGACCCGTTACACTAGATCAAATCCAGATCCAAATCCCCCACCTATGTTTCAAAATCCTAATTTGATTCCCAAAAACCTTAGAAGCCACCAAAACCTTATCCAATCTGAGTTTACTCCAGGAAAAGCACCAATCCTTTCTACCATTACTGATGCTTCTCCCAATTCACCATCATCCCTTCAAACCATCTTTTTCACTCCCCCATCCACAGCACTTATTTCAACTGGTATCCCTTCTCTTCCAACTGTTACACTTATCTTTGCAAATATGACAAATCGATATGCTCCCCTGCAATTACCTACTAATCCAGGGGCTATGCCTCAAGATTATCAAAGAAAAATCACTTATTTTGATGATACTAGCACTTACATAGCTCAACAACACACCAAGCAAATGATGGATTATTTTGAAAACTATGAGATTGATGATGATGATGTAAGAATGAAAGTCTTTGTCCAAAGCTTAACTGGAGATGTTAGAACCTGGTTTAGAGCACTCCCTGCAAACACTATCAATGATCCAGAGGCCCTTTATCAGACCTTCTTTAACAGATGGGAAAAGAAAAAATATCCTCTCCACATATTATGAGAATATGAGAACTTAAAGAGAGGTCCACAAGGAACTGTTCAAGATTACTGCACCAGATTTAATAATGTATACAATGCTATTCTGCAGAATCTCAGACCCCC
>APFE030462265.1:0-10799 GCA_000404065.3 Pinus taeda | reverse complement strand
AAAGATGTTCTGATGTCAAACATAGTAGGAAATTGTTGGCTTAGTGGCCATTAATGGATGCCACTAGTCAACACGAGAACTCTCACCATTGATGACAATGAGAGTCAAGATGCCCAAACACATCTTGCTAGGTACGAATGAATTTGCTGATGTCGAGTCACCTAGAAGATCTAACGAACAAGGGACATTAATGTATTCCCATTGTTTGTCAGCATGAGGACTTGCCATTAAGGCATGCAAGCCTCAAGGTGTTTTTGCAAAGAACTTAGACTCAAAGGACTATGGACTCAATAATTTGCACTGAAGCAGGGCGTATTTGTGACATGAAAATGACAGGAAATGGAAGATGAAAATGGAAGATAGAAATGGAGAGCAAAAATGGCAATGCGCAATAAGCATGTGAATGGGCCTCTTGCTTTTATTTGTGGGTTATGAATGGAGAAAAAAATATGGAAAGTGTATGTGAATGTAAATGGAAAATATGGAGTGAAATGAGGTGAATGGTTTATTATGAAGTATGGATGTGATGGAGACAATAGTATCTGAAAATTTTTCAAGTGTTTGGATCTGATTTTGCATCAGCATATTTCCTCTTTGTTGTTGATCATCCTCTTATGAAACAAATTGGTTTCTTAGAGAGACACCATTCTCTTGTAGTCATTTGTCCTTCCTCTTGGAACCTGCAAAGAAAACTAATACTTCTTCTGCAATGGAATGTAATATTATCAAAAGAGAGAGATGGCCAATCTCTCTAGTTATGATATTTACACACAAAATTAAGAATTTGTATTAATGAAACAAGTTCTCAAAGGAAAAATCAAAAGAATTTATACCTGCTTTGGAATTGGTGCCCCAAGTTGATGTTGCTTATTTTCAGCAATTTATCTCATTATTTGCCATTTCAAACTCTAATGATGGATTTATCATTGTGAAGATCTTGTTGAGATATTTCCAACGATATTTGAATCATCGAAATCGGATTTTGTATGAGAAAGTTAGGTTGATTTGAACAATGAGGTTTTTCAGATGCGGAATTGGAGAACAACTGTGGAATTGGAATTTAGCTGCGGAATGTCAATGGTTTCTGTAGCTAAAAATCTTGAATAAAAAATTAGTCATTCATCTTTCATCATCAGTCCAAAATTAATCAACACCTTTAGAAAAGTGCGCAAATAACTTATTCATTTCATTGATTCAATTTTTTTTTTTTTCTGACGTGTGGCGACTTAGTGACAACACACTAGTGGACTTCCCTTTGACCGGGGTCTTTTTCATCGAATTGGATCAAATGAATAGGACACCATCCATATATTGACATTTTCCCAGCTACCCATGTAGCTTGTTTTGCTTGATGACACCTGCAACCTAGAGTTTAACAAAAACAGCTACGGAAAGTTGAACTAGCTGCAGAAAGTTGAATCAACTACAGAAAGTGGCTGCATTCTGCAGCTAAAAGATAATAAACCATCAGTTTTAAAATTTAGCATGCAATCGTCCAATTTTTGTATGATCAGTAGTAAGATCAATTGGTACCAAGGCATAGTTCTCAAGGCCACTGATTAAAGGAATTCCAAAAAATGGATTCAGTCATATGCTAATTATTGATTTACTCAAATTACTTAAAACCAAAGCATATAATCCACCCTCGCTGTAAGCGCAATTTTATAAATATGAAGTGGAAAATAGTTATGAGCTTGATCGACACTTTTCATGGGATTACGAGTTGATAGAGGTCATTTTATTGCAGAGTTTTTGGCTGAAAGTATGGTCAAACTATCAAGCATGCCATAATAAAGTTAAACACGTACACAGAACTTGTCAATGAAGACAAGATCCATGAGTACCAACACTTGTGTCGATATTTTAGCAAGGAAAACGTCAAGCATAGGAATAGCTGTTTAGATGGGTGCTTGGAGAAGTTCGATTGAGATTGACAGATCAGTTTGAAAGAGGCGTACTCAACCTGTTCACATAATGGAGGAGTTAATCACTAAACAGAGCGTCTTCAATTGGGATTGTTGTTAACAGGTGTGTGATGAAGTATGATTTCATTAAGGACGGGAGGCGTGTAACCAAGAGTTGAATGCCACCGCACAATTGATACCTAAATTGGAATTCCCTACTCTAGACAGTCGAATTAAATCAAACATCAAACTATCAGTTCATCAATTGAAATTTCGTTTTTCTTCACGTGGGAAGCAAAAATGGGCTCTAAAGAACCGCGAAATTCTCCCAAACTGCCACAAATTGCTTAAAATGGTTTTTGGGTTATCTAATTGACCTTACTGATGAAAAAACCCATGTTTTATTTTTTCCGAATTCGCCTTCATTTGGCCAAATCGTGCTCTCAAAGTTTGACGCTTTTTTACTATTTTGCGTTTTCCTCAATTACTGCATCTGGCTTGCATTCGGTTTTCTCGGTTTGATTTGCAATTTTAACACAGCAAATGAATGGTAATCTAAACGCTGGCACTTTTCAAGGACACCCCGAACAAGGCTTTTGCTCTCGGTCATATGTTCTTGCTTCATGGCTCCCATCGCATTGGAAATTCATCTGATCTATATGCTCTGCATGCTACTCTTATTGTTATAACAACACAGTAATCTCGGCATATGCAAGTAGTTCATTAGCACTGTAGTTTTGGTACTATCGTTGGCACTGTTATATATGAGTCTTGACATAATTGTATAGATTGATCTCAGCACATATAAGACCTATTCTTCAACAATGTCAATGAATGATTGTTATTGCCATTCTGTCCATGATTTTTTAATGAGTCAAATTACAGTTCCTAAAGCCTAATTTCAGCGACGATTCTGAGTCTAATTGCAGTACTCAAATTAAGATTGCAATTCTCTTTCCTTTGCCATGATCCATAAGTATTCATATTTATCTGTCAAAGAAAATTAAGCCAACCTGTGCTAGTTCAAGAATGAAGCATCTATAGCTGAATGTTTTAAATTCACTCTTTAGATTAAACACATCCTTGGTTGCTCTCTGTATGCAATTTTTTTTATTTTATGTCAAATATTTTATGAATTTTGATTGTTGTTGCAGGGCCGAGCAGTGGCTAGAAAATGCAATGCGTGACTAGAACGAATACGGGCCAGTGAATGACCTCAAGACAAGGAATGCAAAGATTGACTACGTCCACCATAACGTCAAGAAATGCAGAGATTATTTTATTATGTGAAACGTGGGGAATTATTTATTTATTTATTTATTTTGTTAATAAAATTACATATGTTATATTCTCAAAAATTAAAAATACACATATATATTTTACTAAACAAAATAATTATTATTATGTATTATTATTTAATTGATTTGGAAATTAAATTATATGTTATGCTTTCAACAAAAAATATAACATATATATTTCATTGAACCAAAACAATGATTTTTTTTTGTTTAATGATTGTTATTAAAATTATATATATATAGTTATATATATATATATATATATATATATATATATATACATTCAAAGATTTTTAAAATATTAACCATATTATTATTAAACAAAACAATTATTGAAATTAAAGTTTTTCTTTTGAATTCAAATGAAATGATGAAGTTTCATTTTGTCCCCCTTTTTATTTTATTTTTTATTTTTTTCTTTCTTTTAACATACCAATCCTTTTTCTGATCCTCCAGATCACACAAAGTGTAGGAGGAGAGCATACTCAATAATTATTCATTTTTTATTTTATTTTTTACATAACAATCTTTTTCTGATCCTCCAGATCACACAAAGTACAAGAGGAGAGCATACTCAAGAATTATTAATTTTTTTTTTAAGATGTAAGAAATAAGGTCTCCTAATTACACTTCCCCGGCAACGGCGCCAAAAATGTGTAGTCAATTTAACGTCTTAAATTTCTCTACATAAATTATCAATCCAGGTATCGTAAATTGATGAAGTGTGGTGCACCATATGTGCTTAGTTAACTTTTTTCTTACTTCTTTGTTTTATAGATTTTATTTTATTTTGTTTTGGGGTTTTGTTTTTGTTGATCTCCTAAAGTGTCTAATGCAAATGGAAATCCTATTCTAAGGTCTTAAGAATACTTTTAAAGGTCAAGTATGGATGTAGATTTCAAGACAAGGTTTATGTCCCTAATGGTAACTTCCAAAACTTAGCACTTCAAAAGATCTCAAAACATGTTAATGATGGAATTAGTACTTAAACAAAAGTGTAAGTATGCAGCTACTTCAATCAAACAAAAGATGAAATATTGATCATGAAATCACTGTCTTTGTTTCTTGTCTAAATACGAAAATAAAAGTTAAGCTATTGCACTCAAACAAATCAAAAACTGCAAACTAATAAAAAGTAAAATCAAATCACATCATTCATAGTCTAATTCCTTGCCAGGTAGTTTAAGCTATGGCTTTCGGAGATAATCATCAATAACATGAGCAATCTGATATCTAATTGCAGAAAAGTAAAACTAAAATCAAATCACATCAATTCATAGTCTGATCCCTCGCCAGGTAGTCTAAGCTATGGTTTTCGAGGTAATCATCAATAACTTGAGCAATCTGATATCTAATTGCAGAAAAGTAAAACTAAGATCAAATCATATCAATTCATAGTCTGATCCCTCGCCAGGTAGTCTAAGCTATGGCTTTCGGAGGTAATCATCAATAACTTGAGCAATCTGATATCTAATTGCAGAAAAGTAAAACTAAGATCAAATCACATCAATTCATAATCTGATCCCTCGCTACGTAGTCTAAGTTATGGCTTTCGGAGGTAATCATCCATAACTTGAGCAATCTGATATCTAATTGCAGAAAAGTAAAACTAAGATCAAATCACATCAATTCATAGTCTGATCCCTTGCCAGGTAGTCTAAGCTATGGCTTTCGGAGGTAATCATCAATACCTTGAGCAATCTGATATCTAATTGCAGAAAAGTAAAACTAAGATCAAATCACATCAATTCATAGTCTGATCCCTCGCCAAGTAGTCTAATCTATGGCTTTCGGAGATAATCATGAATAACTTGAGCAATCCGATATCTAAAATAACTAACAAAGCAAATAAATAAGATTGAAATCAAAGCATAACTGAAATTGAAAAGCTAAAAAAAACAAAGTCAACAGAGAGGTAAATCTCATGTCACTATTTGATGCAAAAACATGTAAAGCAAAACTAATCTACAATCAACTGGTTGAACACACTTACATGAATTAAAATTGCATGAATGGAAAATCTAATATACCAAACTTGAAAGCAATAAAATGACATAATGAAATCAAAGTAAAATTACAAAATAAAATCTACTCTACCTTACATTCTAATGTGCTCCATGACATCTACTTCACATCTCCTTCCATGTTGAGAACATCAAAGCTTTATTCAAATTCTTCAAAATTACAAAGTACAACAAAGCTCTCTAAAGCTTCCAAAAGCCATCAAGGAAGAACTACAAACTCCAAGATAAAGAACTCCAAACTCTAAGCTTACAAGCTGAGACTAATGAGCTAAGCTAATAAGCTAACAAATGAAGGAGAGAGATCTCCTATTTATACAAAAAGATGAAAAGCCATCTCATTAATGAGAGTCCATGAATCTCTCCCTCTACCTTTAGAGTCCTAATCAAAATAGGAACTGATAAGACACATGTCTTTTTAGAGTTACAATACAATTAGGAGATGTGACACATATCCTCATAATCCCATGATTCTTTCCACTCAAATTCCAATTTGGCCTTAGAGTGCCACATAAGGGTCTTCTAGAAGCCTCCTTTCAACCTACACATGTCAACAATCTCAACTCATTTGTTAGGTATAAGCATATGCACATTATTTCCTAATTTTTAACCACAAATTCACTCAAAAGGATTAGAATTAATAAATATTGGAAAAACATAAATCTGTTCCAATGATAATGAAAGTGGGATGAATGTGATGACATAGTAGTGAAATGGAGGTGATATAATTGACATAATAGTGAAAGTGTAATGGAAATGAATGACATTTTCAAGACTCAACATACCCCCCAACTGAAGCTATTGCTTGTCCTCATGCAATATATATTACATTAACTCTTTTGATCCTTGAGTTTTGGCTTAACTTTGCATGATATCATTTGATAACTTCATATTTCTGCAAAGTGTTTTACTTGAGTTGCAACATGGTTGGTTCTTGTGTTACAACCACTTTTTTTTTTTTTGCCTCCTATTTTGATCTTTGAACTTTGCATAATGATATTTTGATTATTGTTGCAAAGTATATCTTTATTGGATTGCATGATGGTTGGTTCTTGTGTGACAACCATGCTTTTGTTTGTATCCAATTTATCCTTTAAGCAAATTTTTTTTTTTGAAAAGCCATTGTATGCTCATAATAACAATGTAATAGCTAATATATGTTGGAAGTATGTGAGCTCTTGAATATGATATGTACATGGCAAGATATGAAAATGAATGTATTCCCCCCCAAACTGATGGTATTGGCAATTTTATGAAATGAGGAAGAGAAATTTTTTTCCAACAATTACCATTCTAGCTTTTTATGGAATTCTATGGTCAAAAGTTAGAAAATGACGTACCTTCACTTACCCTTTGGAATGGATGAGTTCTATGTGTGGTGGCTGAAAATTTTTTGATCATATTCTTCTTCAAGTGGCTGAACAAGAGGAGTCATGGATAGAGAGATAAGATGACTTTTTATTGCTTCTACTAAAACTTGCTGAATCTGCTACAAAATGTTGAAAATAATAGTCTTCATGTCTTCAAAACTCATTGGAACAATTCCTACTATGTGAAAAGATGTTTTGATGTCGAACATAGTAGGAAATTGTTGGCTTAGTGGCCATTAATGGATGCCACTAGTCAACACGAGAACTCTCACCATTGATGACAATGAGAGTCAAAATGCCCAAACACATCTTGCTAGGTACGAATGAATTTGTCGATGTCGAGTCACCTAGAAGATCTGATGAACAAGGGACATTAATGTATTCCCATTGTTTATCAGCATGAGGACTTGCCATTAAGGCATGCAAGCCTCATGGTGTTTTTACAAAGAACTTAGACTCAAAGGACTATGGACTCAATAATTTGCATTGAAGCAGGGCTTATTTGCGGAATGAAAATGACAGGAAATGAAAGATAAAAATGGAAGATGGCAATGGAGAGTAGAAATGGCAATAGGCAATAAGCATGTGAATGAGCCTTTTGCTTTTATTTTTGGGTTATGAATGGACAAAAAGGGATGGAAAGTGTATGTGAATGTAAATGGAAAATATGGAGGAAAATGAGATGAATGGTTTATTATGAAATATGGATGTGATGGACGGATGTGATGGAGACAATAGTATCTGAAATTTTTTCAAGTGTTTCGATATGATTTTGCATCAACATATTTCCTCTTTGTTGCTGATCATCCTCTTATGAAACAAATTGGTCTCTTTTAGAGAGACACCATTCTCTTGTAGTCATTTGTCCTTCCTCTTGGAACCTGCAAAAAAACTAATACTTCTTCTGCAATGTAATGTAAGATTATCAAAGGAGAGAGATGGCCAACCTCTCTAGTTATGATATTTACACACAAAATTAAGAATTTGTATTAAAGAAACAAGTTCTCAAAGGAAAAATCAAAAGAATTTATACTTGTTTTGGAATTAGTGCCTCAAGTTGATGTTGCTTCTTTTCGACAATTTATTTCATTATTTTCCATTTCAAACTCAAATGATGGATTTCTCATTGTGTAGATCTTGTTGAGATCTTTCCAATGGTACTTAAATCATCAAAATCTGATTTTGTATGAAAAAGTTAGGCTGATTTGAACAATGAGGTTTTTCTGGCTGCGGAATTAGAGAACAGTTGTGGAATTGGACTTTAGCTGCGGAATGTGCATTGTTTCTGTAGCTAAAAATATTGAATAAAAAGTTAACCATTCATCTTTCATCATCAGTCCAAAATTAATCAATACCTTCAGAAAAGTAAGCAAATAACTTATTCATTTTATTGATTCAAAATTATTATTTTTTCTTGACATGGAGTGACTTAGTGTGGCGACTTAGTGTGGCAACTCAGTGTGGCGACTTAGTGATAACACACAATTTGACTTCCCTTTGACCGAGGTCTTTTTCATCAAATTGGATCAAATGAATAGGACACCATCCATGCACTGACATTTCCCCAACTACCCATGTGGCTTGTTTTGCTTGATGACACCTACAACCTAGAGTTTAACAAAACAGCTGCGGAAAGTTGAGCTAGCTGCGGAAAGTTGAGTGACCTGCGGAAAATGGCTGCAACAGTCAACCATTATTTTTAAGTTATTTTCTTCATTGTCTGCATGTAGGAACTCTGTGAATTATAGTGGCATATAGAGCAAACCAAGGTACTTACTCTTTTGCTGCATTTTTTTCGTGTGCTCGCGGATTTTATATCATCACATGCCTTTTGATATTCATATAATACAAATCAATTGAACACAGATTCAAACTGTTTGTGTGTGACATTTATAGTTTATACCATCAGCCAAAAGAAGGTGAAGGTGTTGACGAATTGACTTTTTCAGCAAAAGCATGTGAAGTGATAATAGTTGTGTTAGCAGGGAATGGAGAAGGTTTGACATAGCGTCCACATATGTAACATGAAACTGTTTGAAGAAACCATTCACAGATTCAACCAAACAAACCACGGCATCCACCTTGGCATAATGAAGTATGAGTAAAAGAAAGAAGTTGTGAGGCTTGGTGGGAGACGTGGGCGAGTCTGAGTTAAAAGTGGAATAGGATTAGACGGGTGGCGGAAGACGTGTTACCTCAAACAACCAAAGCGTGCCAAGTTTGAACTATTCTTTGTTCATTTAATGAAAATATATTTCCCCTTACATATTCAGTGACACGGTGGGTGACCTGGTAGCCAAGAAGATCGGATCTGGGCAGATTTCTCAAAGAAATCGGAATATGGCCGCAACTGTTTAAAAAACACTGTTTTTTTCACACGCGGCAGGCAAAAAAGGGGCTCTAAAGAACCGAGGATTTCTCCCAGACCGCCACACATTTCTTCAAACGGTTTCTGGGTTATCTAATTGACCCAATTAGCGAAAAAACCTATGTTTTATTTTCTTCAAATTCACAATCGTTTTGGCAAATCAAACGTTTTAAATTTGACGTTTTTCTGAATTTTGCGTTTTTTTCTGAGTTGATGTTCTTACTGTTATGCTTTTATCAATTGTTGCATTCGGTTTTTTTTTTTTTTTGATTTGAAATTTGAACACAGGGAAATAAAAAATGAACAGTATAAGAATTTTGAAAGACATTGGTGTTGTTTCATTTGTTATGATCAGGTATTTTGACTCTAAGTGATGTACTATAAGTTATGGTTTCACGGAGGCAGAACGGTTGTATGAGCAGAAGATGGAGGAGGATTGCGGAGAAAACCAACGATTATAAAATAAAAAGAATACAGAGCATGCAATGAAAATGAGTTTACGGAACAGAGGTTTGTATAAACAGATCATGAACTGGCAATCGTAAACTCTAGCAGAGTTTTAAAATAAAAGGTTGCGGAGTGACGTTAGCAAATTCATAAAATGACTGCAGAGTGGTGTATTGGATTGAAGAAAACAAAAGTTTCTTTATCCTTTTGTGAAGATCCGAAGTCCCAAGAACAGAAATTAAGGACAAAAAATATTTAGTTCTCTCGGACTTGCCAATTGATAGATCACTCCACCATTTCTTAGATTGCAAGATAGGAAGGAATTTGGATACCTTGATATTAATGCAAATGAATTGGTAGTTCTATTGATATTTCAACACAATGGGTTGTCAATGTCTTTTCTACAAGATATCCAGCTAATCCTTCATACCCTTTCTTTGAAAACCAGATCAGCAGAAGTCCAACCAGATTCCAAAAATGCAAAGTTTTTATTTTAACACAATAGAGTTTTGATTTATTTTTTTAAATGTTTTTGCAGGCTTGTTTTAAGGCCAAAACTTGAACAGGGATGTAGATTTTCTTATTGAAGCCACAGTGAAAGCTAGGAATGGAGACAGCTATATAAGCTGGTTTTTTCATCGATCTGAGTTGGGTGACTAGGATAGGATCCATGTCGAGACAATTCTGGAGATGCCCATGTGGTCGGTTTTTTTATTAGATGCTTGTAACCTATTAAACCTTGAAACAACTGCAGAATTCTCAACTAGCTACGGAATCATGGCACTTTCCGCAGCTAAGTTGCAAGACCTTATTAAAATAGGATACAGTGTTTTGAAGACCACTACAAACCATAACCAGACAATTTTGGACAATTTGAACCTATCAAAGCAGTTGAGTTTCATTTTTTTCACTTTTTTTTTTTTTGAATCAATTGAAATGATGAAGTTTATTTTGTCTCTTTTTTCTTTAACATAACAATTATTTTTCTGATCCTCTAGATCACACAAAGTGCAGGAGGAGAGCATACTCAAGAATTATTAATTAATTTTTTTTTTTTACTTAACAATCCTTTTTCTGATCCTCCAGATCACATGAAGTGCAGGAGGAGAGCATACTCAAGAATTATTAATTTAATTTTAGATGTAAGAAATAAGGTCTCCTAATTACACTTTCCCGGCAATGGCGCCAAAAATGTCTAGTCAATTTAACGTCTTAAATTGCTCTACATAAATTATCAATTCGGGTATCGTAAACTGATGAATTGTGGTGCACCATATGTACTTAGTTAACATTTTTCTTACTTTAGTTTGTTTTTGGATTTATCTTTCCCTAATGTGTGATGGCGAGGATGAAAGTGAAGTATGGAGTATAGATGGTGATGGTTTCTACAA
>APFE030462251.1:146671-177239 GCA_000404065.3 Pinus taeda | reverse complement strand
CCCAAAATTGTAAAGGCAATCCTGCATGCAATCTCATGCACCTTGCACGCTCCATGATTGTCTTGTTCATCCTTTTTCACAAACCATTTTCTTGTGGTGTTCTTGGAACTATATTCTCTCTGTGAATTCCATTCTCAGAACAGTACCTATCAAACCCTTTTCTTCAATATTCACCTCCATTGTCTAATCTGAGACACTTCAACCTTTTTCCGGTCTCATTTTCAACCAAAGCTTTCCATTTCTTGAAAGTATCAAATACGTCAGATTTATTTCGAATACAATAAATCCAGGTTTTTCTGGTTGCATCATCAATAAAAGTAACATGATAACGAAAGCCACCAAGAGATGATACCTGAGCAGGTCCCCATACATCTGTATGCACAAGCTCTAATTTTTCGCTCTTCTTTCTTTCCCAACTCTAAGGAATCTGACTCTTTTCTGTTTTCCATAAACACAAGTCTCACAGAATTTTAAATCAACATGCTTCAAACCTGGCAACAAATTTCTTGAGTGAAGAATCTGCATTCCCTTCTCACTCATGTGCCCGAGCCTATGATGCCACAATGTTGTATCTTCTCTTGTAGAGGTTAAAGCATTAACAGAATTAGAAATACCATTTCATAAATACAATGTACCGACCTTTTCTCCTTTCGCTATTACCAGGGATCCTTTAGTGACCTTGCAGGTTTTATCTGTGAAAGTAGTTACGCAACTGTCACCTCCCAACTGCCCTATTGAAATCAGATTTTTCTTCAGATCTGGAACAAGCCTTACCTCCTTCAGTAGCCACTGATTTCCATTTTGTTGTTTTATGAAAATTGTACCCATTCCAACGATTTTACAGGGTTTATCATCACCCAATCGGACCTGTCCAAAATCTCCTTGAACATAATCATGAAAATGTTTCTTATCAGGTGTGGCATGGAATGAGGCCCCTGAATCTACCACCCAGGCATCAATAATATTTTCTAAAGAAAGAATCAAAGCATCTTGCAACACATCACCTATTACATTCACCTCATGATTAGTTTCTTGCTACGCGTCTCCTTCTTTTCCCTTCCAAGACTTGCAATCTTTCTTCAAGTGTCCTTTCTTCCCGCATTTCCAGCACACTATCCCTGATCTGGACTTGGATCTGCCTTTTCTTGACTTACTGTGATGTCCTAAGCTCTTTCCTCTTTCCATTTTTCTTTCCCTAGTCTCTGTAGTCAAAGCATTACCTAATGTCTCACCAGATCTTTTCCATCGCATTTCCTCGCTAAGGATTGCACCGACAACATCATCAAACTTTAAAGTACTAGATCTAGAGACAGAGTTACTAATGGCCATAACTAAACCATTCCAACTTTTTGGCAATGAGCATAGAAATAACAGAGCCCTAACTTCATCATCAAAATTTACCCCTACAGAACTTAACTGACTTGTAATTATATTAAAATCATTTAAATGATCTGCAACAGATCCACCTTCTGACATCTTCATATTAAATAAACACTTCATAAGAAATACCTTATTTGAGGCCGAGGGTTTTTCATATAGTTTAGCCAATGCCGAAATTAAACCCTCTGTTGTCATTTCCTTTGAAATATTAAATGCTACCGACGCCGCTAGGCACAACCGTATTATTCCAAGTGCCTTTCTGTCGAGAATACCGCATTCTGTATCTGTCATACTCGTCGGCTTCTTTGTCTTTCTGCTCAATGGTAGATACAGATCTCTCTGATATAGATAATCTTCCATCTACATCTTCCACAGCGGGTAGTTTTGGCTGTTGAATTTTTCGACCCTAAACCTACCATCTTCTACCATTGCTCCCACTTGAACCAGGAACCCTTCTCTCCTGCAAGTTTATTAACCAAATAGACTTTTGGCTCTAATACCAGTTGTTAGAAAATTATATATTACAGAGCAATGGAACACATAAAATATTGCAGAAATATAAACACAGAAAACACATAAAACAAGAGAGACACAGATATATGTAGTTCACCCAGTTTGGGCTACGTTCACGGAGAAATAGTCAGTCCTTATTTTATTATATTATCCAACAAACTGAAGAGATACAACCTATATCAAATCCGTTGTAACTCCTCTTCACTCTCAATCTCCTCTCTTTTCTTCACTCCAGAATACAGATATACATAGACACAATACAATTCCCTCATTTATAGTGAGGGGTTTCCTTCTAGGGCAAAAAACCCTAAATTAAACATAACTTCTACCATCAGATCATCCGCCTAATGAATGGCCCAGATTGACTAGAAATTACTATACTTTTACAAAGCAATTTTACATCTATTTTTAGCTTCGGGGGCGCTGCCCCAGACCCCCCAGCCAAGGGGGATTAGCCCCCGTGGGGGGGTGTATAGTCTTCCTGGGGTATACATCCAGCTAAAACCTTTGAACACAGAAGATAATCAGGCTCCACAACCAACACTCCTATGGAAACTGTGGAACATGATGATTAGTTCTCCTGTGGGCCAGGATGATTAGTTCTCCCATGGAAACTGTGGAACAGGATGATTAGTTCTCCTGTGGGCCAAGATGATTAGTTCTCCCATGGAAACAGTGGGTCGGGATGATTAGTTTTCCCGTGGCAACTGTGAAACAAGATGATTAGTTCTCCTATGGACCAGGATGATTAGTTCTCCCGTGGAAACTATGGAACAGGATGATTAGTTCTCCTGTGGGCTGGGATGATTAGTTCTCCCATGGAAACTGTGAAATAGGATGATTAGTTCTCCTGTGGACCGGGATATTTAGTTCACCCATGGCAACTGTGAAACAGGATGACTAATTATCCTGTGAGCCAGGATTATTAGTTCTCATGTGGCAACTGTGAAACAGGATGATTAGTTTTCCTGTGGGCCGGGATGACTAGTTCTCCCATGGCAACTTTGGGGTAGGATTATTCGTTCTCCTATGGACTGGGATAATTAGTTCTCCTATGGAAATTTTGGGGCAGGATGATTCATTCCCCCGTGGACAGGATGATTAGTTCTCCTGTTGAGGCATCCTACCCATGCAGTTTGGGACTCATGGGAAGTACCTCTCATCTGATCAATGAGCAGGGAAATGGAGTTAGGGACCATAGTAGTACTATCGATGGACGCATCGATGTATCTACCGTACTCCCTATGCTAGGATGACCTCCATTGATCTGGGATCAATGAAACTAATCTGGGATTAGTATGAGTGGTTTGAGACACTCTCTTGTGATATTGATCTGGGATTAATAAAACTAACTTCGGGCCAGTAAGAGTGATATGACACACTCTCTTTAAATGAAACTGACTTCGGGTCAATAGAGAATGGTATGAGACATTCTCGATCAATTCTTCTTCTTCATGGTTCAGCAGATTAGAGCTCAGCAGAGCAGAGCAGTGCGGGGCATTGATGGCAGAGATAGTACATTCGGATAAATGGATCAGTGAATGGAGTTCTCCCTAGTTGATAGGGAGTGTTAAAATTGGAAACTAGGGCCAAACTTTATGTGGGTCATCTTATTAATGGAAGCTGATATTTTTCTTGGATCCCTCTCATCGAGAGGTTTGGGATTGATCTAAAGATCATCCGATTCCGATAAGTATTCATGGAGATATGAATTTATTTGTGTTATGGGACAATTCGTCAAGGTCGACCAACAACCAAATAAACCCCACTTGTGCTCAACGTTTTAGTATAAATAGAGGTGGCCTTCAAGTCATTTCAACACACTTTGGATCTCTTCCTCTATACTTATCTTTGGGTTTTAGTAGGAGGATATATCCTAAGGGATAACGCTCCCCTAATTCAGAGGGCAGAAGCCAGAACTGCTGAGAAAAACCGGAACTGCTGGAACTATCAGGAAAAGCTGGAACTGCCAGAACTGCCAAGAAAAGCCGGAACTGCTGGAACTATTGGAAAAAGCCAGAACTACCGGAATTGCTAGATCTGTCGGGAATATCTGGAATTTCCTGAACTACCAAAACTACTGGGAATAGCCGGAATTGCCGGAACTACTAGAACTACTGGGAATAACCGAAATTGCTGGAACTGCCGAAACTTCTGGGAAAAGCCAGAACTGCCAGGAATAGCCGGAATTACCTGAACTGCCAGAACAGCCGGAAAAGATAATGCAAAGGGCAGAAGCCGGAACTACCGGAATTGCCAGGAATAGTCGGAATTGCCACAGCTGAAATTGCTGGAACAACGAGAGCATTTGTCTCTGAAGGAGAGCAGCATGTAAGGTACAACTAACTAACATTGGGACAGTTGTATGGTACTTAGTAGCAAATACACCAAGCATGCAATGTTACAGCTAGCATGCAAGGGACAGCAGCCATACAACAGCAAGCATGCAAAGGAAAACAAGCATGCTAGGGACAACAAACAAGCTAGGGACAACAAGCAAGCAAGATACAGCCAGCACATAGGTCAGTATGGAAACAAGGTGCAGCAATGGCACATAAAATAGTACAATGATAGGTACAGTCATGATTAATGAAGCATGATGAGATGCAGCATAGTGATGATGGGTGCAGCATGGTGCAACACGGTGAGGTGTAGCATGATGACGAAATTCAGCACAACGATAGGTGAAGGAGTAACCTTGGAGAATTAGTTGAAGCAGCAGGTCTTCAACTGATCTCATGTATCATCTTCTTAGAGATGATATATTCTCTTATCTAGATAAGTCAAAGTGTTGACTTCTGTTGTAAAAGTATTATCTCTCTCTCTCTACTGAACTATTGAAAAACATATAAGAGGAATTGATCAAGGGTTTCCACACATTGGGGTTTGTCCCTGGCTAGTGCCACATCTTGTGTCCTCTTGTCTTGGCTTGTCTTCTACGATTTATGTTTATGTTCTATCTGCAGTTTACTTTAATGCTGATGTGATTGCGAACCTGGAAAAGATATTGAGATAATTGTGAAAATTGAAATAAGTTGCTCTAAGCATAGAACATACCTAAAATTGAACACTTTTGGACCACAAATGATCACTTTCAATTGACTAATAGGTGAGGGTACAGTTCCCTCACCTTTACAATCTCGATCTATTAATCACTGAATTGGAACTTGTGATCTCCACGATTCTTGTCATGCCTTTCTATGTACTTTCCTTTAACATTTTCAAACTGTTCTTGCACTGTTTGATGTACCATTTGGAGTCGTTCAATGAACTCTTTGGCCTTTTCCATGTTACAATCAATAGCAACATCCTTCTTACCAAGATGATACAATACATTATGATGCAAATGGTAAATAAATTTCTCCACTTGATTCCTATGACTCAAGCTTGAAAATACATCTTGAAAGTATGTATAGTTGTAAAAACTATAGGCCTATAAAGTACATCAACAAACTTGTCACTTATACCTTTCTTATACCTTTTGACTAAGTGTAATAGTCGAAGAAAACCCATCCAATCGAAGTGTCTTTGTCGCTACAACTTAAACACTTTATCATTGAAAATTTCTGAATGAAAGATGGGCTTACCATATTGCAAATAGACAACACCCATGGCATATTCACATACAGAAACCTGAAACTTAAATGACTGTCTCAAGTCTAGAAGTGCAAGTATTGGAACTGTATTGATCTCTTGTTTTAAAACATCAAATGCCTCTCGTTATTTGCCTCCCCACTGGACGACCTTTTGCATAACTATTAACAAATGCAAATGAACTACAATAGAAGAAAAATTAACAAAAATTCTCCTCCAACATTGGGCTGCTCCAAAAAAGCATCTTATCCAAATGACTATCTTGAGCTTTCTTGCGGAAATTGTGAGCAAAGAAATGGCATTTGCAGCTTCACGGGGATGTATGATTCCTTCACCCGTGTCTGCAAGAATGGAGTAAATACCACCACAGGTTGTTACGGCTTCAATCTTGGAGAGATCTAGCTTCATCGCACCTTCTCCACATCCCACGCAGACTGCCAAAAACCCTTTGGGAACTTGAACACACTTGGAAGGACCAATTTCACAGCTCAAGTACATCAAAGAAGTTTTATCCAACATATACTTTGACATGTTTAGAAACAAATTTTCTTGACATAAGCCAACAAGTATTTTTTTTTTAGACATGAAATTTTCATAATGAAATTTTCTAAAATGAAAATGTCATCCAAGTAGACTATCATGTCTAGAAATGGCTTCAATACGTCTTGCTTCATATGCATGAAAGTAGTAAGAGCATGGAAAAGACCAAAAAGCATAACAAGCCATTCAAACAAACCTTGACTAGTTTTGAATGTCGTCTTCCATATATCTCCAAAAACTCTACTTTGATGAAAACCAATTCTTGAATCCCTTTCAAGGAAATGCTTACCATTCTTCTTGGGCACCAAAACAAGAGGTGCACCACACAGTAAAGGAGTAGTTCGAATGATCCTTTTATTCAACAATCCCTAGATTTGCGTCTTAATTTCCGCGCTTTCCATCATTGACATCTTGTACATGCCTTTATTAGGAAGAAGACACCTTTATTGCAATTGTAACTCAGGTTGGATTCCCCTCTTGGGAAGTAATACCTCTGATTACTGAAACATTTCATCAGATTAGTTAACAACGTTAACCAAATCAGTTTTCAAATTTGAATTACAACCATCAAACGCTTCACAATAAATATCATTCTCGGGTTTGATCATGAGAAGCACAAGATTCTTGCTCGAAATCTTTGGTCTTTTCATCTGCCCTGCATTAACAATCGAAAGATTTTCTTTTTTTGCTGTGAGTTCTCACAATGTATTCTACCCCATTTTTGAATATGTGTTATTTGTTTTCATGTCGATGGAAAATAGATTTTCTGTCATAAAGGTATGAGTTGGCCAAAACAATGCCATAGATATCTAACAACACAATGTCAAGATCCACTTCATCTATGAATTTTGCAGTGATGGGGAATCTCAGCTTACACTTTCTCGTAACCTACAATTTCACATTGTCACATACCCATCCAAGTCGATACGGTTTATGATGTGGAATAGTTTCCATATTTAAATTCTTGACATTGTTTTCTAAGATAAGATTGGCTTGAGAGCCGCTATCAAACAGTGTACGAATCTTGTTATGTTTCGATATCACCCTTATGCGAAACAATTTTATTCTCCTCTTTTCATTTGGAGTTTCATTATGTGAGTTTGAAGAACTAGTGTTGGCAATGGATTCCTTTCCTTGAAACCCCATGGCTGTGATTTTTGTTTCATCACTTGATTCGTATCCCAAATCATCTTCTTGAGTGATTGCAACTATCTTTTATTTTCCTTTGTTGTTGAATTTCTTTGGTTTCATTTCGGGATGAATCTTCCAACATTGAGCTTCATCGTGACCCTTTCTCGAACAATGTTTACAATTTTTTTTGTATCCTTCCTTTTTAATGCATGCATTTTTCTTTCCCTTGAAACCCTTTTCTTTCTCTTTACCCTTAAACGGATTTTTACTACCTTCTTCTGGGGTGGTCTTCCCTCTTACCTCAAGATGAGTGGCTTGCACACACACATCATCCAGATTATTGGGATTAAACATTAAGATAGTGTGCCTAAGCTAATTGTGTAAACCCCCTGCGTATTTTAGCAAAGTGTCCTGTGATTGCAAATCTACACCTAACATCAAAGACCTTTTTTCTGAATTCTTGGGTGTAATCTTGCACATTTTGACACTTTAAGTTGTCTAAAGTTTTTCCAATTCATGATGGCTTTCTGCATATAAGCTAGAGGGTAGGATATTCTTTTGATTGCAACAATGAAATCATTCCAAGAAATAGAGATCTTACCATGTTTTTAAATCTCCTCTTAGGTCTTTGATTCCCACCATACTAATGTTGCACCCTCCATTATCAAGGAAGCTAACTGAATATTTATGGCATCCTCTTAAAGGTTTTGAATCCTGTAATAGATCTCCAATTGATGAATCCAATTATCAAGCTTATATGCATTCACTTTACCATTATACATGGGCAACTCGAATTTAACATCAAGTTTTAAAAATCGTGATTTACCAATTCCTTTTGAAGAATGATGTTGAGTATTAGTAAGGGTTGTATTAGTGGAAGAGTGTGAAGATGCTTGTGAAGAAGGAGATGAAGAATATTATGGAGAGGGTGGAGGTTTTTCTCCATTCCCATTACCTCCTTTTCCATTACCTCCTCCTAAAGAGCCTTCTCCTTTGGGAGGTTTGGAACTTTCTCCTTGCAACTTGCTATTTCTCTCTTCATAGAGGACCTTCACCATCTTTGTCATATCAAAGAAAGCCTTTCTGAAGGTATTCTCATCTTCTATCATGTTTTTAGGTTCTCCTTCCTGAGACATGATCTCTGGAGTCTCAATTGTAACTTGAGGTTGAACTGGTGTTGAAGATTGTGGCAACTTGCTCTTCTTCCCCGTGACCCAACTTCAAGGCTTGCAACCAGCTTTCCTTCACCTCTTTTAAGTTTTAACCTTGTAAGCATGACATAAACATGAAAACAATTAAATACATCTTTCACAAAACAAAACCTAGTGCTCCAATACCAAATTTGATATGATTTAGAATATTAGTTTGTAGTGTTAAGATCTTCCTCAGATTATAAACAAAATTCTTTCATTGTGCTTAAGGATTCATCAATTTTTGCAAGTAAAATGAAGAGTTTTTATGTTAATTTTATGAGTAATTTAACATAAATCAGAAACTGAACAACACCATAAACATATACAAAACATCATCAAAAACACATTATAAAAAGCACATGATAAAGGAGTTCATCCCTCCTAGGCTACGTCTCCTTGGTCCAGATTCCAATGGCTTCGACCTCTCTATTATGCTCAAAAGTGTAAAAATTTGTGTTTACAATTCTCAAGTGCTTCTGAAACCTACTCCAACCAGTCCAGAATGTCCAAAACTAGCCATCTAGCTTCTTTTTGCATCCAATTTGGTGGAAAATTGAAGAAGTTATGACTTCTCATAGTTCTCCCAATATTCGTTCCACAAATTTCTCCACATCCGACAGGAACCCACAATTTCGCTCCAAAATTTTGCTAACCAAGCGAGAACTTTTCCACACTACGGGCCATAATCCATCGGCACTGACTGTTCATCACAAATCGCAATTGGCAAGGATTGGTGGGCTTAAGATTTGTGTACGCGGGGGGTGATATGCAATTATGATTTGACGAACCCAACGAAACTCTTAACAGGAGATGATAAATGTATCGCGTTTGGGATCCCTTCACAATTGGCAGAGTATCGGAGTCTTGTATATGTGGGACTTTGCACCGTGTTACGATTTTTTATTGTGATATCGCATCACAACCCAAACTTGTCGAGGTCAATTCTGTAGTGTCATGCGAGATGTGCAATTGCATCGCAACTTGGTACCTGTCGAGGGCCAATTCTGTAACAGCTCCCTTCACCAATGTGCGATTGCGATCCATCGCATCGTGCCTCCGACTGATTCTTGAAAGCCTTCCCGCCTACCTTATCATATCACACCTTGGTTTTTCTAGGATCGGTTTTTAACACTGACCCACCTGCGATTGCGATTTGTGACATGCAGGGGCCAATGGAGGCTTGCCACTTGACGCCTCCTCATTCGCTGAAGGACCTTGCCACATCATCCAACCCTGCCATGTGTCCAAGTCAAACATGAAATTTGACGTACTTTAACTTCTGCATATGAGATCGAATTTGAGTGTCTTTCACACCGTTGGAATCAGAATGACGAGCTCTTTGATCTGAAGTTAAGTTTATCAAGATTCTAACACTTTGATTTTTGAGCCTAATTTTGAGCACCTGATCACCAACATATCTCTAAGAGTAGATAATTTGACTCTCTGTTGCAACACTGAGAGGGACATCGGGGAATTCGGGAAAGTCCTCCCTCTCTTGGATAGTCTAATTATAAAATAGATGTCCTCCTCAGTGGGCTAGTATCACATGTCAAGACCAACACAGAAAGCTTGTCGGTGTACATCCCATTAACAAATCAGTTGCAACAACAACCCGGAGTGCCCCTTTAGGGATGTATCCCCCTCATAGTATAAAAGGAGGTCTACATTTCACAAGAGGCCTTGGGTCGTTGTCGTAATAGGGCGAGTGTACCAATCTCTGTCCCTCTCTTGTGCCTCCCACTCTCGTACCACATTGTATTGGTCAACCATTTGCTCCCGTTATTGTTTCTCCTCTCTCTGTTGACTCCTCTGCATAATTGACATATAAAATACATTAGCCCCATACATAAAACATATTTTTTCATTAAATGAAAAATGTGTTTATAAATATGAACATATAACTTTCTATTAAAAAAAACCTCAATGCTCCAAAACAATAGGAATGCATAGGACACGATGCGAACATCAACTGGAAGGATCGCTTTCGGTGCGCATACATACATAACATTAATTATTTTTATTTTTCAATGCGGTATGTTGACATAACATCTCGCACTAGTGCGTTAATTTTACGTCAACACACCGCACCAAAACGTTCAGGTTAACGAATGCATCAAGCTATAATTTTTTTAATATAATGCAGTGTATTTGGTAAAAATAAACGTACCAGAAAGTTGCTTTTACTAGACACAGTGCAAAAACAAAAAAAACAGTGGTGCATCCTCTAACATAACTTCTTGGTATGTTGATTTTATGCACCGGTTAGTGGTGCTTTCGATCCATTACCTCACACACTACCATAAAAATTAAAAAATTTAAAGTGTTGTGTAATGGAACTTCACTTCACAGCCTGGTGTGTTCCCATTTACCAAATGCATGACATAATATTAAAAAATTATGGTACGGTAACTTTACACATTGATTTGTGATGCACCCGTAAACTTATAGGGGGCATCGTGAATGGTGCGAACTTACTTGGACATTTGGTCATCGGGGAGGCATGGTTGCCACATAATCGAAAAAATCAAATTTCATCACTTTTTGACAATATTTGAAAGGCACACAATGAGTAATGGATGGAAGGATGGCAAGCAAGGGAAGCATCGATGGCAGGGCGCTTCACAGAGGCAAAAGTAGCACCGGTGCTTGAGAGCTCTAAAACACTGCAAATGGTAAAAATGAATTTTACGGCGAGTAATTTTTATTTATTTTTTAACCCTATTCTGGTGAACTCGAGTACCCGACCCACTGGTGTGGGTTATGTAGGAAGTGCACCGCCATTTTTTAAAATAAAAACCCTATCATAGTGCACCATGTTATTTACGCATTGGGGCATTTCAAAACAAGAATAGCGTTATTGTTTCGTGAGAGTATAACATTGAAATGGTAAAAATGCATTTTACGACTAGCATTTTTCTAAATTTAACCCTTTTCTGGTGCTATCAAGTAGTATACGCACCGGGGCTTCCTATTTTTTAGTGCATGATTTCTTTTTTATTTTCTTAAAAAAGAACCCTCCAATAGTGCAACATTGTCTATTAAGCATCGGGGCATATCATTCTATTAACAACATCGGTGCTAGCTATGTAGGAAGAGCTCTACTAATTTTAATTAAAAACATTTCCACGGTGCACTATGTTTTATACGCATCGAGTCATTTGGGAAAAAAGGAATAGCATTGATGCTTTGTGGGATTATAGCACCGAAATGGTGAAAATGAATTTTATGACCAATTTATTTTTTTATCTTTAACCTATCTCTAGTGCTATCGAATAATATACACGTCGATGCTCCAAATTCACCTAGTGTGTCGTTATTTTTAAATTAAAAACCCTACAATAGTGCACCATGTTGTATATGCACCAGGGCATTCAGAAAAGGTCATAGCACTGGGGCTTCATGGGAATATGGCATGAGAATGATGAAAATTAATTTTACGACTGACATTTTTTTTTTTAATTTAACATTAGTCTGGTGATATTGAGCATTATACGCTCCAGTGCTCCTGAGTTATTTAGCACATCGTTATTGTTATTTTTATTTTAAATAACCCTCGAACGGTGCACCATTGTTTATTAAGAACCGAGACATATAGTTTTATTAATGGAACCAATGCTTTTTATATGAGTAGCGCACCAATGTTTTTAAAATCAAAAACCTTGCCATGGTGCACCATGTTTTTTTACGCATTGGGGCTTTCATAAAATGAGAAAGCACTTAAGCTTTATGTGAGTATAACACTAAAATGGTGAAAATGAATTTTACGACCAACTTTTTTTCTTTTAATTTAACCCTCGTCGAGTGCTATTGATTAATATACTCATCGGGTCACCCGACTTACTCAGTGCACCATTGTTTTTATTTTTATAAAAAATAACCCTGCCACAGTGCGCTATTGTTTGTTAAGCACCAAGCATATTGTTCTATTAATTGCACCAGTGCTTATTTTATATGAAGCATACTGCCATTTGTAAATTAAAAACTCTTCCACATGCACCATTTTTTTTACGCACTAGGAATTTTGTAAATAGGGATAACACCAATGCTTCATGATAGTATAGCACCGAAATGGGGAAAATGAATTTTACGAATGACATTTTTTTAAATTTTAACCCTTGTCCAGTGCTATCAAGTAATGTATGCACCAGTGCACGTGTTCTACTCAGAACACTATTGTTTTTTTTATAAGAATAAAAAAAAAATAACCCTTCCATGGTGCAAGATTGTATATTAAGCGTCGGGTTGTACATTTCTAACGACACCGGTGAGTATTATCTAAGAAGCTCGCCATCATTTTTAAAATTAGAAACTCTGCCAGGTGCATTATGTTTTTGATGCATTGGGGCTTTCGTAAATAGTTATTGCACCAATGCTTCGCGAGAGTATAGTATAGAAATGGTGAAAATGAATTTTACGTTTTTTTTTAATAACCCTTGTCTGGTGCTAACAAATAGTATACACACTAGTGTGCCTTATATATGTATCACACCGTTGTTTTTATTTGTATGAAAAATAACCCTAAAATGGTGCACCATTTTCTATTAAGCACCAGGGCCTTTAGTTCAATTAGAAACACTGATGCGTATAATATAAAAAACACATTACTATTTTTAAATTAAAAACCCCACAATGGTGCACCACATTGTTTATGAGCTCAGGCATTTGTATATGGGTTTAGTGCCAGGGTGTCATGAGAGAATAACACCAGACTAGGTAAAATGAATTTTATGACAGACATTCTTTTAAGTTTAACATTTTTCCAATGTTATTGAGTAGTATACGCACTGATGCGCCTTATGTACTTAGTGCATTGTTCTTATATATATATATATATATATTATTATATATATATTATTATCTCTCCATGATGCACCTATATTATTAAGCACTAGTGTGTTTACTTTATAGTAATACACCAATGCGCTAGTGCATTATAGATGCACCGTTAAAAAAATCCTTCTGCCCAACTTCGTTAGCTACCTCCACTACAAACGGATTTTTGGGCTATTTTTATCGAGGCTTTAAGAAAAACCTCTGCTAGAAGGTCTTTTCCATGTGGTGAATTAACACGCAAAATCAACATGCATCCATTAAAATGACAACAAAACGACACTTACCTCCAAGTGTGACACTTAAGATACACTTTGCAACACTATTGTCGATTGTGGCAAGAAAGTGTGCAATAATTTGGGAATGAGTCCAATGCATATCTCTATGATAGATAGAATCCATTAGTACAAGAGAAAGCACTATAGTTTCCTCTTAAAAGTGTGCTTATGACTCACTTTTGCAAAATGCAACACTTCCCTTAGTAAAAGACAACACTTGGAACTCCTTTACAAAGGGTCATGGAAACTTAGAAAACAAGTATGAAATGCATTTAATAACTAGAAATGACAGTTCACATGGTTAAAGATAGGCTCTAAAGTTTGAATATAGGCTAAAATTTGGAGGGTGTTGTAGTAGTAGCAACACTTGGTGAATCATTGGAAGAACTCCCAGCTTTTTTATTGTAATCTAGATTTATGCATGAGGTCTAGTATTTTATGAAGTATTGATTCATTGTGTGGATTACCTTGGCTTCTCCATTAACCTGGTTATAGGTGTAGTCTCTCTTATTCCCTTTCTTGTATGAACACATTTACAAATCTTACCATATCGCAATTGTTCGTATCTGGGAGGAGGGTAATATATAGTTGGGAGTTTGAAATGATCAAATTTTTGGTTTCATTTCTGGTGTTGCTCCACTTCCAGCAGGTCTGTTCAGTACCCCAATGGAGTCACTACAAGAACAACAAGCATTGTTTCACTACCAGCGAGCCCGTTCAATACCTTGGAAAAGTTACTCGCTTCACCTCCCTGCGCATGAAGCCTTTCTCTTCTTTCACCCCTTATTTTATTTTCAATATGCTCATTGCAATTTTATTGACATTTATATCTCCAAGGAAAAAGAGGGATCCCAAATTATTGAGAGCAAGAGAGGTTTTTTCTTTAGAGATTATTATATACCTCTGATATTAGTATGCTCTCCTTTAGTTTTCCCCTTACCCTTCTCTACTCGATTGGACTGGCATGCAAAAAACCATTCAAATACAGCACTAAGCCAAGGAATGAAGATCCTATAATAGATCTTGGCATCATGGATCTTCTTAAAGCTTCCCATTCAAATGGATCGTATCTTCCATTCATACATCATTGACCTTAAAGATATCATACCCAAGCAAAGAAGAGGGACCAAATTTAACCACGTGTTGTTGTATGTCACAAAGCTCTTTTAAACTTTCGCCACAACCCTCAGAACCAGGAAAGACACACACAAGGTTTTATTCACAAGACTAATAAAACAAAAGGACAATGAAAGAAAAGAAAAATGTATATAGGTAGGTACACAATGCTAGGTTGTTATTGGAAATAATGCTTGAGAGCTTAGCCATTGACAAGAAGAGAGTCCATCTTCCCATCTAAACATTGAAGACAATATGTATGGCAGTCAAGCTTATCATGCACAACAAAGGGTATGATCAACAAGGACTGAAATTTGGCGTGATTACCTTTCTCTTCATGGCCTTTATCCCACTTCAATACTAGGTCTCCCAGACCAAACTTGTTATTCTCCGCATATTTCTTGTCAAACCAACACTTGATATAATTATTATGGATATCAAACTTTTCTTTCATTTTTCGTCTTTCATCCTCTAACTTTAAAAGGGTGTTTATCCTGCTCTGAACAACAAGACATGGTTTACCTTTGGATTCTTGAGAAATTTGAAGGGTAGGGAGGTATATGCTTAGAGGAAGGATAGATTCTTTACCGTACAAGAGGAAGTAAGGGGAAGTATTCAAAGAGGGTTTTGGTGTGACACAGTCATCCCATAAATCATTCACCAATGCATTATGTCAGTTCCTTTGCTCGGAGTAAATTGTTTTCTTGATGATGTGAATTAAATTATTGTTAATAGACTCAACTAAATTTTTTCCCTAAGGGTAGTAATTAGACGAGTGCTTTAAAACAATACCATTCTCTAATGAAAAATCATAAGGTTTCAGCAATGAAAAGTAAGTTGTATTATAAAAACAAGTGACATAAGAACGCCAAGCATAGTGATGATATTCTTCTTAAGGAAATTGGTGACTTCCTACTCATTCATTTGTTTCAATAGAATTGCTTCAGCCCACCAAGTAAAGTAATATGTAGTGGTTAGGGTATATTAGTGTTGCTTTGATGAATGAGGAAAAAAATCACTAATAACATCCAATCCCCATTGTTGAAAAGGTTCTTCTATGGCAATGGGATGTAATGGGGTAGTTGACTTCTTATCGCGACCAACACATCTTTGACAAATGGAACACTTACGAGCATAGGCATGTGCATCCTTAAATAGTGTGGGCTAATAATAACCATCACCCAACTCTTGTTGCACAAAGATCGATATAACCATTGGATGAGGAACAAATATGATAACGTGACTTTTCAAGAGGTAAGGCCTAAAGTACTTCACCGCCTTGTATACTACATATGCTTCCTTATTAATGGTAGGATAGTTCAATTTGGATCCATGTAAGCCAACACTCATAAATGATATGGGTCGCTCATTTCCTTGATCATCCTTTTGAGTAAGAGCAACTGCAACAGATGTGTCAGAAGAAAATGTGTATAACAAAAAATCTTTGCCAAAATCAAGACTATACAATGTTGGGGCTTCGACAATTTCTTGTTTAATTTGGGTAAAGGAATCTTTCTCCCTTTTCTCCCACTTGTAGATTACATCCTTCTTGACCATGTCTTGTAATGGCTCAATAATTTGTGCATAATATAAGATGAACTTCCAAAGGAAGTTAGATTTCCCCAAGAAGGATTGCATGGATTTCTTGTTCACACAAAAGGGAATATGAGCAATAGTCTTGACTCACTTTGGGTCTAGTTGAATTCCACCCTTTGTTATAATGTGTCCCAAGAGGTTTCCATCGAACACTCCAAATATTCTCTTCTTAGGATTTGAAAATATATTGTATCTCTAGCATCGCCAAAAATTTTTCCTCAAATGATGTAAGTGATAAAATATTTTCTTTGAAAATACTATAACATCATCGAAGTACACCACTACACTTTGTACGATCAAATTGCGAAATGTGATGTCCATAGCCTGCTGAAATGTAGCACCCACATTGATGAGTCCAAAAGGCATCTGCTTAAATGTGAATGTACCCCAGTTAGCTTTGAACGTGGTTTTGAATCTGTCAGGTTTTGCTACTACAACTTCGTTGTATCCAGAAAAAACATCTAATAGTGAGAACATATCTAACCCATATATTGTTTAAAGTATCTGCTCCATAGATGTGGAATAATTATGATTATTTGAAGCCCAGTTTAGATTGCAGAAATCAACACATAAGTGGATATATCCAAACTTATTTCTCACAAGAACCAAATTAGAGACGCAAGTAGAATGACAAACTTTGAAAATGATTCAAGCATCCAGCAATTTCCTGAGTTCTTTCTCAATGAGGACTTCAAGTGTAGAAAGAAATTTTCTTAACTTGCATTGAAATGGCTTTAACCCTTTCCTAATGTGTATCACATGTTGGATAATTTGTGTATCATAAGTCTTCAAATCATCATACGTCCATGCAAACACATCTCGGTACTGCTTGGAAAGATGAACAAAGGATTTTCCCTCTCAGGGAGAACAATAAGTACCAAGTTTCACATATTTCGAATCTTGTTTGTACCCAAATTTACTTGTTCGTGCAATAGTGTAAAGTTGTGGGTCTTAGCATTAGTTGGCCCCTCAAATCATTTTTGCAAGTCATAAATATTTTCCAAAGATACTACACCCTTGGGAATGATATTCCCTTTATATGCATGGGTTGATTTCTGCAAAGCCTTTTTGTTCTCATCTTCATCGATCACCACATCTTTAAACACATCAGCATTTTCCATAAAATCCAGTATCTTCTAGTCATCATTGAAAACATGAAAGTTAGTAACGTTAGCGGGCATAGATGGCTTATAAATATCTCAATTGGAAAACCATCTCTTAATGGTGATAACCTAGCAACAACATTAGCTAATGTGTTTGAGGTTGCATTATGAACTCTAGAAACATAATTAATATTAAAATCTTGGAAATATGAAATAATACACCAAACCTCTTACTATAGTTTCTAAGATTAGGTTACACACAATGAATAGTATTTTGTACCTATCGCGCAACAATTTCCTAGTCACCTATTACCTTGAGAGATTCTATTTTGAGGTCTATGGCCTTATTTAATCCCAAGAGGAGTGCCTCATATATTCGACAGTGTTATTTGTGCACTAAAATTCTAAACAACATGAAATCATATACTTTCTCTTTCACAAGTTTATTAAAATACAACCAGCTCCAAAACCCTATTTTGTTTTCAAACCATCAAAATAAAAATTCCAAATGTTAGCAACAACAAGGTTAGTTCCTACATTATCATTGTTTACATATATATTACAAAAATCATAAGCACCAGTTGGATTGCAAGGAAGGAGTTCCAACTGTGTATCTAGTGGTATAGGATGACTACGCAAGATAACATTCGTGATCAACTTTTAAAAAACAATTTCTGAAAACTACGTGCGCATAACTGATAGGCTCAGTACAGGCTTTAAGTACTGTAATGGTAAGTTTCATGAAAGTTTCACTCTCTACTTGTATTTGATTATTCTTTCCCTTATACAGAAGCCACAAATATGACCAGTCTGTAGCAAAATATCCTTGCAATTTGCTAGACCAATCTCTACTTAAAAGCAAGCCTTAAGCTTTTGGAATGTCTACAATGAAGATATCAATACAATGGTGAACTTTGTGGTCTAATGATAAATGGATTATAACATTATTAAGCTCACCAATTGCATGTACTAAATATTTATATAATTAAATAATTCTAGCATCAACCTTTCCCATTTAGCATTGATTTTCTTTGTAATAGATAAAGGCATGGCATTCGTAGATGCACCAGAATCAACCAAGCAATTATGGAAATTATAATTGAAAATATCAAAAGTTGGAATAAAAAGGGGGCAAGTGGATCTAGAATTTACAGACAACATGATAATGGTAGGAGACTTATTGGACGAGGCTTGAGAAGCATAAATTGTTCTATTTGATGGAGGATGAGATGAAAATGCTTGAATGATCAACTCATGTTGCCCTGCCAGGCTCGATAGTTCAAATATGGAAATGTTCACATGAGTTTTATTCATGTCTTCAATAATATTGTAATCAATATCTTCATCTTGAGAAGGGTGTGTTGAGGTGGTAGGTGGTGTGACCTTGTTTGATGCCTCAGGGATGGAAGACTTGTTCAAATTATTTTCAAAAGAATTTTTCTGAGGTTGTGTACTTCCATATTTGTTATGAGTGCCTGGAGCGAGCTTACTAGGGGGTAAGATATTTCTTAACAATTGCTTTCTCACATATTTCTCATGCACATGTCCTTTGCTCCTCAAATTATATTGCTTAGCAGGTTGTTGAGGTGGAGCATCGCCCGTTGGGGTCTCACCAACACCTTGTCAATCATTTTTCAATATGAGATCAAATGTGAAAATTGAATCATCAATGTTTGATTTTCCTCTGTCGAGGCAGGTTCCTCGGTCTCTTGAGTCTACTCTAAATTCTTTTCTAATGACAAGATTTCTATAACATTTGTGACCACAACTTTCATGTTGTGTTCCATTAAGGGTGTATGTTTCTTTGAATGTGCTTCTTGATGAAAAGCACAGTAGTTTTCCATGCCCATCTTCTCTACGTTGAATACAACATTGGAGGTCTATGCAGACTTAGCCGGTTGTTTCATATTATTCTTGAAAAATGACTTAAAATACTTGTTATTTGTAGAATTCTCACTTGACTTCCTCTTGGGTTCTGATACTTCATTGGTTAACAACTTTAAGGATTTACTCAAGTTGTCCATAACAAAAGGATCTTTCTCTTTAGATTTAGCAGAAGAGGCTTGGGACTTTTTAGTAGTGTCTTTGGAGTCCTTTGAATCTTCCTTATCAACAATAAGCCAAATAGACCTTAAGTCCATCTCAACAGTGATTACTTCAGCAAAGTTAGGAGCCAAAGTATCTTTTGTGATGTGCTTGACAAAAACGGAAATGCTAGTAGGAAAGGAAACAATATATTAATCCTTAGTAATAGAATCATGTGGGGGTACATCAATGGGGAATTTGTTCAAAATACGTGTAAATCTCTTATTGAAATCCTCAACCTTTTCTTTATCCCCCATCTTAATGTTTTTGAGTTCCTGAAGTAACATGGTTGTTTAAAGTCCCTCCACTTATGGATTGAATTGTGTGGAAGCATATGGTACCAAAGTGATTCTCTGCCTTCTAGAGTGTACATAAATAATCTACAAGCAACATTATCAAAATGTACCTCTAACATTTGAAGATGCATGTAGAAGTCATCAATATGATCTTCGGCCTTCACTTTCTTATCAGGGTCATACTTTGTAAGTAGCTTTTCTGGGTGCTTTGGTAAATGAGGGAGATTGTATGGAAGAACAAGAGGCCCTTGGGCCATCCAATCCAATTGGTCATCTACCATGTCTTCATTCTCCTCCTCCTCCTCACTCTTTGATTCTTAAGACTCTTCTCCTTCACCATTCAAATTCTTGTTATTATTATTCTTTTCGTATTAGGTCAGTTCTTCTTCATCAAAAAAATGAAAATTCTCCTCGTCTTTGTCCATATTTTCCCGAATATGTGGTGGAAGACCACCTTGATGATGAATTCCTTCAGAAGGGTCAGTCAAATATTCAAGGCTTGCATTAACCAATACTTTCAAGCAAGAAACCAACACACCATGGTGGATTGTCTCTTTCTTTGTTTGCTTATGAGGAACAAAGGATGTGACATGAAGCAATCCAAGAGACCTAGCAAATTTACGGGTAATAGGCCAAAGAGTCCAGATTTGCTCGTAAGTGACATTTTATGCACGTTATAAACCTTGGTGAGATGACTCTTCTTTCTCAGATATGTGAGTTGGATTTGGGCTCAGATAATTATTTCCTTGCACAAAAGGTTCTTTGTGTGAATGTGGTGAGTTTTCAGCCATAAAAGGGTTCCCCTCCTTCTAGCGCCAAAAATATTGACAGTGTTGGATTCTGCCAATAGTGAGAGGATATCCCCGATATGAAGTCCCAATTAGACCTCACAACATTTGGAGTAGGATCTCCAATCGGAAAATAATGTCGGTTTCCATTATCTTAAAGATTTTCCTTAACTACAATAAAAGACACAAGAGAAACACATGTACTTTTGAGATAAACAAGTAAGTTAGCCTTATGATGTATTTAATTGAAAAGTGTATAATGGTTCTTTCACGAAAAGGAAGAGAAAGTGAGTCTTTAAGTTAAAAGTAATAGTAATATCCTAATAAAGGCACATTCATATATCTAAAGGAATCGTTAATAATCTTGTGAAATAGTTCACAAAGAAATAGCAATCATGAAATCAAAGGACACATGATTCAAATATGCATACTAAAACCAATGAAATAGTTCATTTTCTTTAGCATGTGTTAACATAAGAATACACCACAAACAATGAAATAATATTCTTAAAATCATTTACGACATATGCATGAAAAATGTGTCGGCTCCAAGAGCTTCAAACTATAAAGCGAAAGTCCCAAGGTACACCATTACAATTGTACAACACTAGTTCCAATAATGGAACGTTAAGCAACTACTTGCTACTCAAAAGACTAATCTTCCCTTCTATGCCTGACTTCAAAAGCTAAGGTGAAAAGTCCTTTGCTTGAGCTCCGAGGGTGTATATATAACAAATGAAATGACTCTCTACCTCCCTTGTGACTCATCAGCTCCTCTGTGACTTTTCAAATTCCTATGAGACCCTTGAGCTTCTACATGACTCTTCACATTTTATGTGTGACCCTTGGGCTTCCACACAATTTACATTTTCTCATTTTGAAATTACATAATTACATCCACAAATTATGTGGCAAAATACAATGACACAAACGAATATTATGGTGACACTTGGACAAGCCATGACTTGGAAATGATGACATGGAACTTCGTTCCAGAGTTCTTATGTGAAGATTCTCTCCTTGCTTCCATATTTGTATCTTGATTATAGATCTTGCATGTACTTCATATTCATCCTTTAAGAGGAGGTAATGATATAGATTCTTCCATGTGATCTTTATCTTCATTTTTTTGTCATGATTTGGTGTCCCTTCATATTCTTGCTTGATGATCTCTTTATGGTTCCACTTCACCATTGCCTTCTTGTATAATCTCCTTGGCATCCTCCTTGAGCATCATCCTATCATGTGTAGCTAGTAGCACCTGCAAATGGAATTCACTCATGACAAGACAACATCAATCCCAAAATCTCCTAGCCTATCTTATTCCTCATGCAACATGTTGATTGAGTTGGGACAAAGTGCAGGATTGAGGAGGAGGCTTAGGGATTGCTCAATGCGATGAATCATGAGACAAAGGTGAGGGTATGAGCACAAGAACTATGAAATGCATAGTGACTAAGGGCCAAGGAGGCAAGATTTCACAATTGAGGGAGTTAATGATGCAATGAAGCAGGCTTTCTCACTTTGATTGCACAATACGTAGTTCGGGAGGACAGAGACATAGGATTGCGTAGTTGAGTAAGTGAAGGACTGAGAAAGGGCTTGATTGCTGATTGAGAATGCACAATGCACTGGGGAGGTCATATTAGCTAAAAATCATGCAATAAGCAAGTGCAAGAGGCAGGGTCTAGCCACTAGGATTGCGCAATGCATTGTTCTTGGAGGTAGTGATTGTGCAATGCAGTTATAGGAGGAAAGGATAGCTGACTAGGGCTTAAGACTGTGAAATTCATAGTTTAGGAAGGCAAGATGAGGAGTGGTTGTTCGGGCTAGTTATGAAGACAAAAAAACTTCAGAAGTTGACTAAGTGTGGGATCATTGAAACGAAATAAAATACTAGGACGTGAAATAAGATTTGAACATGATCACACACTTACAAATGATCAACTACCTGACAATAAGACACTTAACACCCAAAATCAACATGCATTCATTGAAACAACAACAAAACAACATTTACCTCCAAGTGTGACACTAGTGTTGACTATGACAAGAAAGTGTGCAATACTTTGGGAATGATTCCAATGCATTTCCTTACGATAGATATAAGAGAAATCATTGGAGTTGCCTCTTAAAAGCGTGCTTATGATTCGCTTTTGCAAAGTGTGACACTTCCCTTAACAAAATATTCCACTTGGAATTCCTTCACAAAGGGACTTGGAAACTTAGAAAACAAGTATGGATTGTATTTAACAACTATAAACGATAGTTCACATGGTTAAAGGTAGGCTCCAAAGTTTGAATATAGGCAAAAATTTGGAGGGTATTGTAGCAGTGACAACAAGACCCTCGACCTACTATTAATGTGGTGTTTTGATTTAGGTGTTTGTTCTTAGGTTTCTATTCCTTTGATACTTGTTTATACAATAGACCCACTAAGATATCCTTGCATTTGTTTTTAGATAGGACAAGATATCCTTGAATTTATTTTTGGACAACATGTAAAGGCCACTTGGCATTTTTGTTTTTTTCTAATTAAAAATATATATATATTTTCTTTTTTTTTCTTTATATTGTCGTGTTCAACTAAATAGTCTTTTCATACCCCTCGACCAATCAAAAACTTGGAATTTTATTTTTCAAAAAATAAAATATTTACCTGTTTTCTTTATAATATTCCCATAATTATTTATTTTTGGACAATATTATAACAAACTATTGAAAATATAATTGTTTTTAAAAAGTGAACTAAAAGTATTGAAAGTGTTGACTGAAAATTGATTTCTATATTCCTTGTTTTAGGAGATACTAATAAATTAAAGATCTTCCTAGACATTTATTTCAAAAACAAATTTATAGATAACATACAATGACAATTTAATGAAAATAATGAGATTTTAGGAATTATGAAGAAGAAAATTTACTATAGCTAAAATAAAGCTATGCAAAACCTTGAATGGTAACTTTCTTGTCAATGTCCTTAAGCCAACAACTTACAAAAATATGTATAATTCACATGGGTTTTTACTTCAATCATGAAGTGTTATTATAAAATAAATAATGGTAGCTCTATAGATTAATGGAATTCACATCGAATATAATATCAAAATATGATTTTTGGCACCATATAAGAGATTTCATAGAAGACACCTTTAGTGTTTTTTATTGTTGAAGAATGTTGTGATTGAAATATAGAACCTAATGTTTTTTATTGTTGAAGAATGTTGTGATTACTAGCATCCTCAAATATTTTAGCAAAGCGAGTAAGGGCTCTTTCTTAGTGCCAAAACTATAGGTATACAATTTTCAAGTTAGGGTTCTGAGGAAAGTAATGAGATTTTTTTTGAAGATTGTGCTTGGGAGCTCTTCTCCAAATGATAGTAAAAAGGGGGGATTCACCCTAGCTAACATGCCCAAGGAAGGTCAAGTTCATCTCGAAAATGTTTTGTTAAACCTAACTTTTGCACCAAAATAACAAAACTTGACTTCACTCATTGTTCTTTCCCCTAATAAAAGTGGATAATAATTTTTTTCACCCAAATTTCCATGATACTAAATGTTATTTGAAAAAGTTTTCTCATAACATTGAGAAAACCTGTGTTATTAAGAAAACTTTATATATATATATATTATATATATATATATTATATATATTATTATATAGTATATATATATAATATATATATATAGTATATATATATATATATATATATATTTATATATATTATATATATATATAACATTCTTATTTTTAGTGAAACAATTTTTTATAAGCTATACACTATCTATTCATAAAGATGTTGATATGATCATTCATCCTAAAGAATCTAGGGTTTACCATGGGTTTACCCTAGATTTTAAATGAGGGAATAAATGAGGGAATGTGCCTTGACTATTGCCTCTGGAAAAAATAATACTATTATATATGTGTGTGTGTGCAATGTATAGTAAGTTATAACCCTTATATATTAAGTTCCATAAATAAATAATATTAATATAAAATAGTATGAACTCAATATTAAGATATAATAGCCCACGGGTCATAGAGTAAATGATGACAAGGTGTTTTGTTAAGGAATTTCATAGTGTAAAAGTCATCGTTTCGAAACTTCATGGGCAAAAATCTAGTCATGTTAAGGGATGGTGTGGCCTATGCTAGGTACGATCGTCGGGTGATTTTGATGGCTTAGATGCCTCTAGGTCGAGGCTACTCAAGCCACTTGTTAGGTGTGTCAGTCATCTCATGACTCACATTACCTAGCAAACGAAAAAAAATACTAAGATATAGTAAATATTCATATATACATTAGGTAGGTGGATGGTATGTAAGATTACAATTAAGATATCAATGTAGGAGGTACCATGAGTTAAATAGGCATTTTTTGCTTGAGCTTGAAGGAAGATGAAATTAAACATTATTATAAGAAAGTTCAATTAAATGAAAACAAATTTTATGTGATATTTGTTTATATGATATAATTGAATTCCATGTATTTGTAGTGTCATCTTTCCTCGAGTCTATAAGGTAAGGATATATGTGTGCTTGTATACATTTGTACTTCCCAAGACGCAAGAGATATATATAACTAGTTGCATGCATAATTATAGTGGCTAACAAAATTTTATGATTATTAACACAATTCATATCCAGAAACTTAACTACAAATTTGATCATTTTTACTTGCAAAATAAGGCTCCAAACCTACTCTTCTTTTTTATTTTTGGTTTTCTACAATGGGAAAAGTTTCCTGTATGTTCAATTAGGAATAGGAACTTTGCTTGAGATAACGTAAGCATTGGTATAGCCCAAGGGTTAGCTTAGTTGGTCAAAAACCGTGCCTCGCCATCGGGAGGTCACAGGGTCGAATCCACCCGAAGCCCTTGGGGTTAGGTCTTGCAGTAGGCCGAGGGGCGATTTAGCCTAGCTATCGCCCAGATTTTTCCATGGATGTAGCGATCACTCACTAAGAAGAGTGCTCGTGAACCACATGCAAAAAAAAAAAAACACACACACGTAAGCATTGGTATTATTGGATAAGAACTTGCCAACTTGTTATTATTCTATTTTGAATTCACTGGTTGTAAAACCCCAAGACAAATAACCCACCCAAAATTAATAATGATGCATTTATGCGAAACCCCTAAACAAGCTTATGCTCACAAGAGCTCATGTCATAATCAAATATGACTTAGGATACCCAAACCACCCAACTACAATTAATTAATTAAAAATAATTTTAAGTGTTACTTCAAAAATAAAAATTGTAAACAATCTATCTAATAATATCAAATGAAAATGAATTATTTAATTGATATTTTGGTTAATATTCTTAAAAATATACATAAAAAGGCACTCTTTTAAGTTAAATATGAATTAGAATATAACCAATATATATCCATCTGAACGACAGACGTACCAAGCACTAAGAGGTATCAAATCTATTGATACGCAAACTTCTTTTAGAGTACAAAACTTGAAAAAAGTTTGCACCTAAAGAGATTTAATCCTAGATACTCTTTTAAGTTAAATATGAATTAGTATACAACCAATATAGATCCATCTTAACAATAGATCTACTAAGCGCCAAGAGGGATCAAATCCCTTGATATGCAAATTTCTTTTAGAGTGCAAAACTAGAAAAACTGTTTGCACTGCAAGATATTTAATCCCTCTCGAGGTTTAATATATCTATGGTTGAAATGGATCTATATTGGTTCTATATATACATATAACATGTGTCATGTTTCATTGTTTAAATTGCATTTATGAATGCATAAAAGAATATAATGCCTTGAAATTCCTCTTAAGTGCTTGGATTGTGTAGACTACACAACTTAAAGTTTCAATTTCAACAAATCTTTTCTAGATTTTAGAAAAAATCTACTCAAAAAAATACCTGTGTCAAAATAGTGAGACTACTTGAAATGTTTTCAAATATTTTAACCATGACAATTAATTATAAGGTAAATATAACTTTATTTTTATTTTTATTTTAACTTTTAATTACTTTATCTATCTAGAATTGACATAAATTTATGTTATTTAACATACACATCAGAATGTTTTATTAATTGCTAAAAGAGTGAAAGTGACATATTTTTACCACATCTCCTTTAAACTGGGTTGTGTTAAAAATGAAAGCAAGCACAATGAGAGTGGGATTATTGATTTTTATCACGCTTTTAATTAAACTAACTAAATACATATATTCATTTATGTTTTTGTGAATTAATATTAGTATTGCATCATCAATACACAATCACAGAGTATATCATCCAGATAAACATAGCTCAAACATAATACTTTGTAGGCGATTTCAATTGCCCAGTGGGAAACCAAATAATTGTAACCCCCTAAAATATAAAAAGGCTATCCAAAATATATATGACTTCAACAAACCAAACTTATTTGCTACCATAATACATAACAAAAAAATGTTATCTATCATCACAAACATTCGGAAGTTAGAGGAAGTGATAGGTGCACGATCTTTGGCACTGGACCCTAGAGGCATTAGGAAATCAACATCACATTGGAAATGGCTCTCTAAGTGAGCAATCTTATCCTCCATTCTTTCCAAGCTAACTTGTTAATTTCCCTGAGCATGCTTTATGTCATTCAGTGCACCAAAGATGTCATATCTTTCTTCATGTTTGTCTTTTAAGTCTCTGCCTAGGAGTGCCTTCATCTACCAATGTAAAGAGATGGAATTTAGATAGTGCTTCCTTCTACCCCTGGTATGACCAAGGCCAGGAACCCATTGTGAAACCCCTTAATTTCTAAGTCTACAAACACTTGTTAGTCTCCAGCAACATGAATTTCGAGATGGTGAATTTCATTATGGGTTTTAGGAGGAACACTAGAGTGAAAAAATATCAACAACTTTGTGTGCCTACTACTGGGCACGATTGCGTCCTTGGGGGATGTGACCTCTTCCTCCTTGGTGGCTTATCATACATTTTTGAGGCATTCTGACCAAATCAGAGAGATTTCCAAGATTTGGACGTGATGTATCAAGAGTAGGAATAGAGCAACTTGCAAAGATAGGGACAAGCCAAGAAACATAGGGATGAATACTAGAATTTAGAAGCCAACACATTGTACATTAATTTAAAATTTTGGAAAAATAGGGTCTAGTACCAAAATATAGAAGTCAACACAATGCATGAGATTTCAATAGAAAATCATCATGAGATGAAACCTTTTCATGGAAACAAATCAAGTTGTTGTCCCTCGGTCGTCGACCATGCAACCATAAACTAGTGCCAACTATATTACCAAGCTTATGAGAACTAAATAAATCAATGCAAGAAGGGATCATACTACATACTAAGGAGTCTAGAGCTACCTATGATTGGAAGTCTGCCCACACACAACAAATGGAGAGCTAAAAGGAGTGATCAGGTGCCAACACTGCCAAATTCCAAGAAATATTGTCTACCCTGTGAATTTCCTTACCTAGATCACCAACTTGCCACTATAACTCGTCAATCTTCACTTATGGCAAGCCACCTGCCAACGGTATCTACTTACCCAGACTGAAAAAGTTTGTCATATATTTGGGTAGAAACACGGACATAGTTACTCTAGAAGGAGTCAGAGCTGAGATTTATATAGAAATTACCGATTTAGTAAGGACTGGAGCCTCCACGCCTTTGGAACCCCAAAATTCCCCACCTGCAGTAGTAGCATGGGCAAATTCCTGGTTAAAACACTCAACAACCTAGACAGGAATTCAAAGCCTCAACACAGGATAACTCTTGCCATAATTAAATGAGTTAAGGTCATTCACATGCTTGTGCATGTAGGGGGCTTTCCATGTCACCCCCTTCATTAATGTTAAGCTTCTTCATTCGTGTCAGTAATTTTTCACTATGGTCTTTAACCCAAGAAACTTCTTCATTTTTGTCAGCAATGATTTTGTTAATTTCTCTTTTCATTTTTTGTAGTACTTTTTTACCTTCTTGAAAATTTTGAAATATTTTGTATGTCTTCTGGTGTTATTAAATTTGGCGTCAATGTCATGTTCTGAAGTGTTATCTTTTTCTTCTTGTAGGAAAATGTTAAAAATTTCTTCTTCGTATTTAGGATGAAGGACCCTAGAGTTCCCATCTAGGGTGAACCCAAAATGACGTCACTATCATCAAAAAATAAAGTTTCGTGGTGAATAATGAGATAAAAGTACAATCCCCAATACACAATTGTATATTGGTTACATCATATTGTTTATCACTTGTTTCAACAAAATTTGTTTCAATCATATTCGATTCAGGAATCACTAATTGGTTAGCACATTTAGTACTAACATAATTTTTATCCTTAATAGGACTGATTGAGATGAAGCAAGTATTCAAAAAATATTTATATATATTATTATTATTGATAAAAACTTAATGATGATTACAATGGAGGGAGGCCTTGGCTTAAATACAACCTTGGTGCCCTTACATGAGAGGGCATGATATTTTGATCGTTCCCTTTCCTAAATTTAACATAAATACATTTCAATTTATATATAGCATTGCCTTCCTCTCGAAAATATTTAAATACAAAGAAACATATGACACGCTTTTTCAAGTCATAAGCTTTGAGGATAAAGATTTCTGAAAGGGAAGGGAATGTTGTGAAGAAAATATATAAAGAAAATACAAATTTGTAAATAATAATAATTATAAATAATGACAATAATTAATTATGAAGAGGCATGTCTCTAAGAACACAATTGTTTGTGAAAGGGCACCTACCTAGGTACATAATGTTGGCATTATGATGCATGTGTTGTACTTGATGGCAACCCACTCATAGAAGATCATCTCACTTAGTTATAACTAGATGAATCTTCAAGAAGAGATATCAGATGTGACTGAATGCCTGGGATGCAGGACAACTCAAAGGAATTAGATGATAGTTCTACATGTGACAAGTTAGCTTTGCCATCAAGTACAAAGGGGGTGATTGTTGGCATTATGAGACAAGTGTTGTCCTTGATGGAAAATCACTCAGATGATAAATTATAGTGCAGCAAAGTTATTTTCAAGTTCACGGAATTTTATGCAGAGAAAAGTTTATTTCATGTAGAGAAAAGTTCAGGGAATTTTATGCAGAGAAAAGTTTATTTCATGCAGAAAAGTTCATGGAATTTTATGCAGAGAAAAGTTTATTTCATGTAGAGAAAAGTTCACGAAATTTTATGAAGAGAAAAGTTTATTTCATGTAGAGAAAATTTCATGGAATTTTATGCAGAGAAAAGTTTATTTCATGTGGAGAAAAGTTCACGCACTTTCATGGTTGATTCATGGTATTAGTCCGAAAGTTTTTGATCCTATGGTTTTGGTCCGTGGTATTGCATCCAAAAGTGTTGATCTCATGCACTTTCATGGTTGGTTCATGGTATTAGTCCGACAGTTTTTGATCCTATGGTTTTGATCTGTGGTATTGCATCGAAAAGTGTTGATCCCAAGTATTGGGTTCATGGTATTGTGTTATTATGGTTTTGGACCGTGGTATTGTGAAAGGCCTATGACTATAAAAGAGGAAGGAGATCATTTGGAAAAGCATCATTTGAATTGTTATTAAATATCTGATAAAGTGCTAGATCTGGAATACTGTGATTGGGTTATGGTGCAGATCTGGATCTGAATAAAGAAGGAACCTGCGCACAAGGAGAAGGATACGTTTTATTGATGGGTCATAATCTTTAAGCTTGAATGATAGTATCTTTTGTTTTGGGTTTAGATTTGGTGTGTGGTTATTGTTACTATGATTTGGATACAACTGTCAAAGAAGTTTCTACTTGATTCAGTGCTAATTGGTGAAAAGGAGATTGTTTGATGCAGAAATTCTTGATGATTGATTGATGTTCATGGATCCAGTCTAAAAATTTATGAAACGTGGTCCCTGGAAGTAGCCTTTTGTAGGCTAGCACCTACGTACTAGTATCTTGGCTAGTGCAAGAGTTAAGGGGGTTGTAGCTCCCTTCCAGGAGAAGTTGAAAAACGAGAGAGGGTTGTAGCTCTCTGCAGGTTGCAGCCTGCGTACTGGTAAAAGACTGCACCAGTACAATTGTAAAAAGAAGTTTCTAATTAAAGAGAAGATAGAGATGAATTGCAGCAGGTGGTTTTCAC
>APFE030462251.1:132644-143253 GCA_000404065.3 Pinus taeda | reverse complement strand
AGAAAAGTTCATGGAATTTTATGCAGAGAAAGGTTTATTTCATGTGGAGAAAAGTTCATGGAATTTTATGCAGAGAAAGGTTTATTTCATGTGGAGAAAAGTTCACGGAATTTTATGCAGAGAAAAGTTTATTTCATGTGGAGAAAAGTTCAAAGAATTTTATGCAGAGAAAAGTTTATTTCATGTGGAGAAAAGTTCACGCACTTTCATGGCTGGTTCATGGTATTAGTCTGACAGTTTTTGATCCTATGGTTTTGGTCCGTGGTATTGCATCCAAAAGTGTTGATCTCACGCACTTTCATGGTTGGTTCATGGTATTAGTCTAACAGTTTTTGATCCTATGGTTTTGGTACGTGGTATTGCATCCAAAAGTGTTGATCCCAAGTATTGGGTTCATGGTATTGTGTTATTATGGTTTTGGACCATGGTATTGTGAAAGGCCTAAGACTATAAAAGAGGAAGGATATCATTTTGCAAAGCATCATCTAAATTATTGAATATCTGATAAAGTGCTAGATCTAGAATACTGTGATTGGGTTATGATGCAGATCTGGATCTGAGCTAAAGAGGGATCTCACCGGTTGATGGAAAACAAGATCTAATGATAGATCGGGATCAAATGGTTTGAAATGAACTATCTCTATATATTTTATTATGCTTGTAATGATCTGATCTGGGTATAACTTAAGTTTGAAATTGTTGCAAGTCATGTTTGAATATTTATAGATATGTACGCGGGTTGGCTTTGGTGTAAGCATGTATGTATGCAGGTTTGGTTCATTGTAGTAGCGTATAAAATTTGATCTATGACATTTGAAGTCACAGGTGGTTCTGGTTGTTGATGGGTTCTAGTGACAGTTTAAATGTGTCAGTATTTTGCATATCCTGTTTGGTTGATTGTGTTGATGGATGAGAACTAATATTGGATCAGGATCATAATGACTCATATTTATGTGATTTAATGGACTAGATCTGGGTGCTAACACATATATTATCCTTGTATATGTATTGATTTGGTGTTTGGGTGATTCATAAGATTGATTGATTATGTGCTTCAATGACATTAATGGGTCCAGTATGAAAATTGGATGAAACGTGGCCTTTCAGATTATGTGTTGTGCTTCAGGAGTATCTAGTATGAAAATGTATGAAATGTGGTACCTGGAGGAGAGAAGATTGTAGGCCGGTGCCTACGTACTAGTATCTTAGCTAGTACAAGAACTATGGGGGTTGGGTAGCTTCCTTCCAGGGGACTGGGAGACGAGAGAGGCTTGTACTCTCTGCAGAAGAAGCCTGGTGTACTGGTATAGACTGCACCAGTTACGAATATTGTAAAAGGAATTTTCTTATTAAGAAGAAGTTGAGATTTGACTTGCAGCAGGTGGTTTTTCTCCACGTTGGGTTTCACCTTATATTATAGTGTTCTATGTGTGTGGCTTATGTCTGTGATGATATGTTTCTGATTTTACTTGGCACCTGTTTATTTGTTAATAGGGCTTGATAGTTTCTAATGCACTTCATTAAGCGATCAACTTAACTAAATCTAGAAGTTGTGGAAGTAAGGCATATCATGAATGCTAAATAGGGGAATTGAAAAGTTTATTATTTGATGTGATAATACTGATTTCACCCCCCACCCACCACCCCCCCCCACCTCTTAGTATTATTTCCAACATTTAAATGTATGATATGTATGTTTATATGTTTTAAGTTGATTTGTTCTCTTTCACTTTCCTTAATTTTTTTCTTTCTTAATTTCTAAGCTTGATTATTATTATGATGCTTTAAAATATTTTAGGGTAGATAAATTAGGTATTGGGGAATTTAGAATGATGTGAAAATGGGGGAGGGTCCATGTGAGATTTGACATTCACATGGTTTGCCTTGTTCAATACATAACATATTATTCTTGTTAATAACAACTCATACTATGTCACTATACCAATTATTTATTGTAAACTTTCACCTAACATGTAATTAATACCTATCCCTTATATTATAACATTGAATCCTTATGGTTTTCACTAAAAAATAATCTTATTATCATATCACACCATTCTTAAAACTCCCAATTCCAATAACCCTGGTGAACAAATGAATATGAAATTTGATATTGTTAAGAATTATAACTTAAAATGTTTTTAAACACTAATCTCTAATCTTTATATATTTAAATATTTAAATACAATATGACACATAATAATTATAACCTTAAACACCAAATTATATTCATTAATCCATATAACCTTCAGTTTCTATGAATTTTAGTCTCTGTAATATGTATCCATTTCAAGTAAAAACCTAGAAATATTCTAATAATAAGCCCCATCCCTTATAGTGTTAAAAAAATATTAACCACTTACATTCCCCACTCATCATACATGAATCCTCTAATTCCCAATGCGTTTATACCGAAAATAGTATAGATGTTTTTTGACAATCCTGTATGCCATGAAATGATAACCAAATATTCCTATTTTTTACCATGACAAAAATAAGAAAAGATAAATTAAATCATGAAAGATGATTTTTTGTGCGAAAAGTTGTATTTGTATTTGTATATCCTTAATTTATCGATCAATGAGAATACATTGATAGAGCACCAAGAAATAACTGCAAGAAAAATATCAATTTATCTTCATACAATCAAACCCCATATTCATTCAGGGCCAAGACAGGGATAAGATAGAGGAGGATTTCAGCTTGAAGACCTCGCTCATCTAGAGGTGGCAAGGAGGATGGTCTAAAGAGTGAAAGAGGTAAAAAAATAATTCTTTCTTCTATTTTCATGCCATTAAACAGATATACAAGGAAAAACATCAAGACCTCCACCTCCTCTTAACTTTGGTTCCTTTTTATTTCTCATTCCAGGGCACACACGAGTAATACCTCAACCCTTTTTCGAGAGATGCTGGACCAGAGAATTTTTTCAAATGGTAAAAGGAATTCACCAATTCACCTCTCAATAAGTATGTAAGTCCTCATTTATTTTTTCTTTTGATATAACAATAGTAGTTTGGATTTGTAATTTTTAAAGAGACCATTGAACCGCAATTTTTTTTTTTTATCAAAACTCTGGCCCATATTTGCAACACCAATATATGAAATGTCATTGTATACTCCCTTAGATATAAGTTGGAACTAAATACTAAGTTGAATAACTCTAGAACTTATTTATTAAACATTGGTTTCTCAAAGAAAAATTACGAGTTATGTAATTTGAGCCTGATATGATTCTCCTTTTAGTTGAGAATTTCAACTAGTCTATTGGAAATTCTATCCATTGGGAAAGTGGACAAATATTCTTAGAATTATCTGAATAAAACATAGCTAGAACATTGTAATTACCAGTGTCAGTGAAGAATATTAGAAATAAAGAGTTTTGGGGCAAGGTTTTAGTTCGGGTAGAAGATGCGAAGTTAGCCCTTTTACAAGGCTTGGTAAAAAACCTCCCCAAGTCTCTAAGTGGAATTACCAACATAAATTATGTTATTTAAACCATTAAATTAGGCCATGGTTTCACTCTTACTAGTTTTCCTTAGGTGTCCTAATCATTCTAGATTGGATAAAGTCACTTTTATTGTTTGAGGGAGGTAAGGACTAAACCCAAGGAAATTGGAATAAATTATTTCTCGTGTTATTTGGCTCAAAGCATACATTTATATATGAGAATAGGTGTTAGAGGTAATTTTGTCACCTTCAATCAAATGTCCTTGAAAATGGATCAATCATCATCCATTCACACTTTCCAATCATCCCCTATAAAGCCAAAATCATGTCCTTTCCAGAAGTTCAAGTAATCATGGATTACATTGACTAAAAACCCTATTTATGTAAATAAACACACTTCCTTCTAGGGAAACATGTGATGGCGCAGTTTTCACACATGCCAACTACATTGGCTAGTGTAGGCTTCTTTCCCAAAATGTGTGATGATAACAAGAAATAAGTAATAAATAAAAGAAAAAATCGAAGTTTATTTTTCCATAAGCTTCAAAAGTGGTTTCAACCATTTATTTTTCGATCATATCCCGAACTCCTACGATTAAGTTCTTATCTGTTATCTCCTATAAGTTACCTCCATCCAATGTGGAACTAACCCCTATAATAGTGAATCCGACACCACCTCATTTATCATATAAATTCGTTGCCTCCCATAGAGTTTGGTTTGGCTTTAGGAGACTCTGAATTATTCCCTTATTTTTCTCATTTGTGTCTATAATTAGATAATAAATCCATGTTCTTTAGGTGTGATTAAAGGCTTTCTATTATGGTAAAGGAAGGAAAATATACCTCGGAGAGATCTACATGGTCAAAGCCTACAAGGGTTGTAATATTTTCCTTCCTTTATTAATACAAAGGTGTATTATTTCTCCTATAATTATGTCTTATTTATGCATTTGTATAACGTGAATCCTTGACTTCTTGTTTAGAGTTATTCGTATATGATATTTTCATTTTTTGGTTCTCTTTCACGTTTTGGATGATTTATAGGTTCCACTTATAAAAATTTGAGTTGGAGTTGGAGCTAACAAGCAAGGAGAAGGGGGGACTAACATTGGATTCTAGGTAGATTTTCTTTCCATATTTAAAATATCTCTAATGAAAGCATTGTGATTTTATGCTCGTTGTTTATAGACTGGGCCACTAGGTCTAGGGATATTCCTTCTCTCCACAAAAGGAATTTATCCATAAAACAACAGGGACATTTTTTCATTTATTTAAATATTGTACAAATCTCATACATATGGTTATATTCTTCTACCGTGAGTATTTCACCTACACAAGACTAATAGTAGAGGTGAATTATATTCATGGAAATGAAAGAGAAATTCACAAATGGATCAAAGTATTACACCAAGGGAAAATGTAAAATGGTTACGTCAAATATGTAGGTTGTCTTTCATTTCAACATTAGGATAAACTATTAGACAAAACCCTTGAGAGAATGGCAGAGGACTTCCTGCAAATCTTGCGTTTAACTAAAGAAACTAGCATAAGAGATTGGTACTTATTTAAGGATTACATTGCGAATAGGCTATATGGTTATTAAGGAGAACCATGTGTTCTTTCTAATTTCATTACACCTTAACTCTTCATTTTGGAAGTAGCAAGGAAAAAATTGCAAATAAATTGCAATAGTATATAGTGAACACTACGTTAGGGACAACCACTTCGATTGAGGACAAAAATAATGTCTAGAATATGATAAATGAATTAATCCTAAAAATAAAGCCTTATTTGGACCTCCTAATTCATTGTGAGACAATTCTCATAGCCAAGAATGTCTTGAGATTAGAAGCATAAAGAAAATGGTTGAAGAAAGATCGAACAAAGTTTATAAGGTAATTAATTTTCTAAATTTGTTAGAAGAAGAAAATTTTAATGCCATAGGGCTACCTAACGAATATGAGTTTATTTTTTCCATCTCATCAATCAAGGAGATGAAGAAGGCTGTTGAAGAAATATATGATGAGATCTTCAAGGCTAGGAATATTATTGTTGAATTTAAAATGAATTAGAGTTACATTTAGAGGTTCGTCATTCCATATTTTTGGGAAGATTCTAGTTAGTTTGTAGTACCAGAACAATTTATGGATGCTCTAAAGAAAGCACAAGAAGATCATGAATGTCTACCCACTATTGACGAAGAAGCTATTTCTTAGGATCTATTGCTAAATTTTTATTTGGATATTATAATGTTTTGGCCCTCCTCGATAAATTAATATAATAGCCACCCTCTACCCATTATAAACTTTGGTCTAAACTTAGTGTTACTTATTTAAAGCTCATTAAAACACAATGGTTATCCCTAATTGAATGGGAAAAGTTTCAAAATTTTAAAGGTAACCTCACTGAATAAAACATCCTTACTTCTATTGTACGAGGCGCAAAAATAGTTCCATAGTTGCAATCAGTAGTTGAAGAAATAACAAAATCAAATGAAGAAAAGGAAGTTGTCACAATATTTCCCAATCCCCAAAAAAAAAGTATCCACAGTCCTCAACCTACTTCGGATTGCATCACACCTAAAGGAAAGGCTAAAATTCCAAAGAAATATTCATAAAACACATGTTTTTCATAAATAGTTAATTTTTTTATTTTTCATTTTAATTCCTAATTAAAAGATAATTATTTTGATAGTTTTAAAACATTTTGTATATAAGAACTCTATTTTATTTTGGAGGGGTGGCATTTTAGAGAAATGAAACTGTGTTTGAACAATTTCAAAGCACATGTTGTGTCAGCTTGATTGTAATGATTTTTTGATTTTATGAAATGTATTTTCATATATAGTGTTACTTTCATGTCTATGCCCATTTAATTATATAATCGTATCTTGGTCTATGTTTATGATTTATGTAACTGACACAATCAATGTGTAGTGAATATACACTAGAAACTTCGTTATGCCATAGAGTCTTAATTTGGTTATTGCATGGAGTCCATATAGCATCACACCATGGTTAATTAGGTCTCTTCTCCAACTACACAGTGCATGATGGTTTTCTTCACAAAATGAACTAGTTGGATCAACTCAATTTATTAAGTAGTCCTACTCTTCATCCTATGTGGGAAAAATAAGTTTCTAGTCACATTGTGTGTATTTTTAGTCTCCCATATGTAAACAATAGATTTATTACATTCATAGAAGTTCAAATTATAGTTAAAGAAAACCTCCCAACTTCAAGCATGGGTTGTACAAAATATTTGTTGGTTATTCAAAGTCTATCTTGATGTATATTATTAACATTCTACCAAACACTTAAAGCGCAATTTTATATTCTTGATAGTGTGCATATTTTCCAAGTTGATAGTTATTATTCCATGTAATAAAAATATTGATGTTCAATGGATTACCATTGCCACCATTTTTTTTAAGAACTCCATATTTCTCAATCAATTATGGAATCATTATGATCCTAATGTTGGTTCTATCTACATTCCATTCACATTAGTGGATGATGGAAAAATCCTTTATTCATGTTTTTTCATATACCATCAACAGAGAAAAGAGTGGGATTAGTGGTTGCTTGTTTTGCAGCACAACAAAAACGTAATTTCCCATGTCTTTAAAAGGTGCTCCACTTTGGGATTTGTTTGAGGGCTCATTAGTTAATGTTGTTGCTAAAAATTCCAAGAAAAATATTGCAAGGATAAAGTATATATTGAGGCTAACAATGATTTATTGTTTTCATTCTAAGGCTTCCAATTTAAAAGTATGTATCCAACATATTTTATTTTCATTTCTTAAATTTAGTAATTTGAAGTTTTGAAATGTAGTTATTTTAAATTGAAACAGATTGAAGAGGTTATGTCCACCCATCCTTCCCCTACACCTATGGAGTCATTTGAGGATATGGTTTGTATTGATATTTTATTTAAGCACTTTCTAGCTCATGGTTGGCTACTTTTGAATATTTTATGTTTTGATTGCACTACTTTTCTTATTATAGTAATAATATTATTATGAACAATAATATGACATTGCATCATTTTTTGAAGCAAAATTATCCCATGGTGACAAGGAGAAGTCACCTCCCTTAGAGGAGTCCACATATCCTCCTAATGAATATCTTAGTGATTAAACAAATTTTTCCTCCACCAACCAAGTATAAATAATAAGGAATATTTTGAGAAAATTAAAAATCAACCTCACCTTCTTGACTAAGATTTAGCCACAGACACATCAAATAAATGAAAGAATTAAAGCCTTGGTCTAGGATACTAATCTCTATTTCTTAAAAAATATCTTTCATTATCTCATTTATTTGTTTAGGATTTTGATTTTTATACTCTTCCAAGTTGTTTATAATAAACATATATATATATATATATATATATATATATATATATATATATATATATATAATATATATATATATTTACTATATTTTTTAGGTTTTCGTTACTCGGAATATGCCTATAGAGGTGATGTTGTTACCATCATCGTTGCTACATCGAAAAAACATCAATATTCACATGTGACTGCAACACCAATCACTCTCACTGAGACACACCTTTAGGTCGATGTCACTCCCACACCGCTTGAGAAACACATGCTAAAATGTGCATGGGATGACCTGTATGTAGAATGTGACATTGCAAATTTTGAAGCATTCTTTCTTGGATATTCATGTGTCACTAGCACGAGAGCATTACTAGTTGCCTTTTTCATAAACAATAGGCTCATCATTATGAAAATAGACAATCTTGCAGTCATTTGAGAAGTGTTTTAATTATTATGTACAGTCTAATTGAAAGTTAAATATAATGTGAATTTTTTTCTCTATTCTACAAAAAATGATATATCTATAAACTCTTGAAGGAAATGAATTTGGATATATTTGGGTCCACCATACGCATAAGGTGGTATCCAAAAACTCCAAGTTAAAATATGAACTCATTATCAAGTTGGTTGACCTATTCATTGATAGTTACTTTAGCAAATTTATAGTCACCTCAAAAGTGGGTGCATAATTAAAATACCTATGGGACCAATATATGCTTCATCTACAAATTAGTCGTAACTATGAGTGTCATCCAGTGATTTTAGAGACTCATTAAAAGGCCATACTCAATGATGCGATGTACAAGAATCTTTGAAAAGAAATTAATGCACTACCCATCCCATGAACGTATATGGCACTTCTAATAATGTAATTATGATGCTTTATCATCATTAGAACATTTAATTTCACATTTCAAACACTTCAATACAAGATCACATACAAAATGAAAGCCACAAAGACCAAAATATAAAAACATGGGCAACACAAACTTTCCAGGGGTGGTTACTCCAAATTGGTCATATGAATTGTACATATAAGAAAATAAATTGCATATAAATAATAAATTATTAACAAATTTAACTGAATGGCATAGAAGAAGAAAAATCCATGGTTTTATAAAAAATTGTAGGGTTTCAATTCACAAAAACTCCAATATAGGAATAGCTCAAGGTTTATTTCAATCATGAATATCAAGACATGGTTAAATTGATGCAGGATCATCTAACCACCCTTAATCAAGAGTCAAAGTCAAATCTATGGAGGACGAGATGTGGAAAATCATGTAAACCGGGAGAAAATTTATGTTAAAAATGAGATAATTTGATGGAATTGGTAAGTTTCGAGAAGACTTAATTTAATATAATTATCTTCCATGTATGCATACTGAAATATTTAGGGATTGTTTGAACGATTTTAGGAAAAGATCATGGATCTGGAATGATCCATGATGCTATAGTTATTTCTATATATTATAAACCTGCTTGTTCTGATGGAGAGCATAGACAGAGAGTGAGAATACAATGTAATTGATAGAGGAATTGTGACTAAGACTGAAATGCATTACACTGTAACCGATTCTGTATATAATTAAGATATACATGTTATGTGGATTTCTGTATTCTTGTTTATAATTTACACATATATTCTCTGCTATGAGTTAAATTACGAGTCACAATATTGTTGATTGACCAAAGATCACTATAAGGATTGATGGCGATCAAACGATAAAACTCATTAACTGTTATATAAGTGTCATGAGTGCTTAAATAGAGTGTGGCAGAGTTAATCTGGGTGGAAATGTGAAGTCCATAATAACTGAACAAGTGTAGAGGGAGTCGTTAGATTGTTTAGATTGGAAGATATAAATGGCGGAAGAAGAATGGAAGAGGAATAAACTGTGGAGGATAGGAGTGTATGGATATCTTGATAATGGTCGAAGGCCCGCACTCAATCACAACTGTCGATTTGAAATTCAAATGCCTATGTCACAGTCAACTACGGGGGTTGAGCTATTTGGTAATCCACGTGCTAGTTGAAGGGCCACAGACTATCGGATTGAATGGTAAGATCAATAGTGGAGATTGAAGCCGATAGGGCTTGGGCCTGAGCAGACCTAAGAAGTATCTGGATGTAAGTTTATTTTATTTGGAGTCCAATTTTGTTCATTCAAGTGGGACCAACGTTTGTTAGAAAATTATGTGTGAAAGCGTTGTTTGGTGATTGGTTGAGTCTTAGACAAAATCCACCAATGTAAACACTTCCGATTTGTATGGGTCAGCCATAACCCACAGGTTCATGGTAAGGTGATTATGAAAAATAGGGAAATTTCCTTTAGGCAGTTTCTCCTACATCAAAGTGGTATCATAGCAGGGAAAGATTTCCTATGAGTAGAAAGAAGATTGTGTACGAAAGGAGGAGGTACGATGTTATGAAACCAACTTCAAGAAAGATAGAAAAGATAGATCAACGCCTTAGAATTTAGCCTCTTCAAGGGGGAAACCTCCTTTACATTACATAAATGAACAATTCTTCGATGATACAAATGACAAAACCTCCTTTCTATATATAAGAGTCTAAGGAGTCACAGTATAACCTAGCCGACCTAACAATAATAATATAAAGCCACAAAAATAACATAGAGGGATTCTATGGGGCACAATAATAACAATATGGGAACAATAGGAGCACAAAAATATTAATAAGAGATGCAACTACAATAGTAATGGGGTAATCACTAGTATTATAGGGACCCAACATGCCCCTCTCCTTCAAAAAAAGTGTTGTCCTCAATGCTTGAGTAGTTTTGGATGCTTCTG
>APFE030462251.1:99838-124431 GCA_000404065.3 Pinus taeda | reverse complement strand
AAAAGAATCTACACACCTTTTTTCACTTTGTAGGAGCTCGATATTGCCTCTGATGTATCTTTGTACATTCAGATCATCCAATTTTGAAATTATGACCTCTAGTAGCCCTCTATTTCCTATTTCTAATGCCACTAGTCTGATCCAAATTGGATTATCCAAGGAATCGTTATGCGAAATCTCCCACAGTGACCTGATTATAGACTAGTTCAGTAGAGCGAACTTTTACGATGTGCCATGAGTCACTGTTTCGACCTTTGGCTCTAAAAAATATATAAAAGAAACTATAGTCCATCCTCTTTCTATGCCTGCTGACAAAATTTCAATCCGATGCTTAGAGAGAAAGTTATGATGATTTTCCCCAGGTCACCTATTTGGAATGTAATTCACGAGTCTACAAAAAGACCAACTTCCTCAGATCATATCTCCGCAAATATAGTGCGAAAAGCTCTGAAATATGGATGCGAGCTTTAGCACGATGTATTCTCAAATTGTTTTTTTTTTAACTTCTGGAACATCACAGAAAAAATTTATATCCAAAATTCCACGATGACCTATTTGGAGCAGCGAAACCCTAGAATCCAAAGCTGTGATACCAAATGTTATGAAACTAGCTTCAAGAAAGATAGAAAAGATAGATCAACGCCTTAGAATTCAGCCTCTTCGAGGAGACAACCTCCTTTACATTACATAAATGAACAATTCTTTGATGATACAAATGACAAAACCTCCTTTCTATATATAGGAGTCTAAAGAGTCACAAAATCACCCAGCCGACCTAACAAAAATAATATAAAGCCACAAAAATAACAATAGAGGGATTCTATGGGGCATAGTAATAACAATATCGGAACAATAGGGGCACAAAAATATTAATAAGTGATGCAACTACAATAGTAATGGGGTAATCACTAGTATTATAAGGACCCAACATACGATTATGTGAAGATTGTTGAGTTTATGATCTTTATCTTGTTATGTAGGTAACAACATAAGAAGGTGAGAAAACTTGTAGCATCCTAGAGAATGGAATGCTCATATGGTTCCATAGAAGAGAGAACCAAAGAGTTTCCGAAAGACTAATTCAAGAGAGAAGCTTGGTGAGGTATCGTGTAGCATAGGAGACTATTACTGTGAAGCTATGTTGCAGCTCATAGAAAGATCATGAAAGCAGTTCCACCGAGGAAGTGGGTAGAATTGCTATGGGATGAAGGAGAAGCATATGATCAAGAGGTCACAAATTTTTTTGCCCCCAGGAGTCTAATGCAGGAGCATCTGACCATCCTTAATCAAAAGTCAAAGTCAAAACTATGGAGGAGGAGATGTGGACAATCATGTAAACATGGAGAAAATTTCTATTAAAAATGAGCTAATTTGATGGAATTGATAAGTCTCAAGAAGACTTAATTTAATGTAATTATCTAACATGTATGCATAATGAAATGTTTAGGGATTGTTTGAAAAAATTAGGAGAAGATCATGGATCTGGAAGGATCCATGATTTTATAGTTATTTTTATATATTATGAACCTACATGTTCTGATTGAGAGCATAGACAGAGAGTGAGAATATAATGTAATCGACAGAGGAATTGTGACTAAGGATGAAATGACTTAAACTATAACTGATTCTATATATAATTAAGATATAGGTTTTATGTGGACTTTTGTATTCATGTATACAATTTACACATATATTCTTACTGTGAGTTAAATTCTGATTCACGAGATTTTTGATCAACCATCTATCACTATAAGGATCGATGGTAATCCAATGATAAAACTCATTAATTATTGTATGAGTGTCGTGAGTGTTTAAACGAAGTGTGGCAGAGTCAATCTGGGTGGAAATGTGAAGTCCATCATAAGCGAACACATGTAGAGGGAGCTGTCATATCATTTAAATCGACAGATATAAATGGCGGATGAAGAATGGTGGAGGAATAGACCATGGGGGATAGGAGTGTATGGATGTGTTGATCATGGTTGAGGGATCGCACTCAATCACAATTGTCGATCTAAATTTGAAACACTTATGTCACCATCACCTATGGGGGATGAGCTATTTAGTAATATGCATGCTAGTTGAAGGGTTGTAGACTGTCAAATTGAATGGTAAGATCAATGGCGAAGTTCGAAGCCAATAGGGCTTGGGCCTGAGCAAACCCAAGATGTGTATGGACGTGAGTTTATTTTATTTAGAGTCTGGCTTTGTGCATTCAAGTGGGATCAATGTTTGTTGGCATATTATATGTTAAAGCACGTCGAGTTTTAGATAAAATAAACCAATGTAAATGCTTTTGATTGGTATAGGTGGGCCACAACCCACAGGTTCACTGTAAGGTGATTATGAAAAGTAGGAAAATTTCCTTTAGGTGGTTTTTCCTGCGTCATAAATGTAGAAAAAACTTCAATCAAGCTTAACCTTTCGGCACTCAAATTGACACATAGGTAAATAAAATCAATGAATATTATTTATAATTGATTAGTTCTACAATATATTGATTATTGATTTCATCCATAATGTGTTTTTTGTTTTAAGCAAGCAAGCAATGAAGAAACACATATAGTGATGGTGGAGTCCCACCAACTAAAATTTGTTTTCCACTCAGTACTAGAGGTATTTCATGTTCTATAGAAAATATAGTATGGATTACAATTAAAAATATTTAATTGCAAATGGTGTATTAATTATAACCTTTCTTGTTTAAACTCATGAGCTTGTAGAGGATGAGGCTATAGAATAAGAGGAACATATGCCTACATCCAAAAGTATTGTGCTTTCCCCCACTACTCAAGAAGGTAAAGAAAACTATAATTCTTTTTTTATTAATGAAATAATTGTATTAATAATAACAAAAGATATCTTTAAAATGTATTTCTTGTTGCATCTAATGATCCACCCCTCTTGCAACAAACTCAATGTCGTGAGTACACAAAAAGGTTGTCAAGAAGACTTGAAAATGAAATAAAAGATAAAGAGGAAGAAGGAACTGATGAATTTATTTCCCAATACATCCAAATAAAAAAATAAAAAATCAAAAGAGAAAATGGAGTGTACTAGTTATATAATTCGGAATATCATGCGCCGTATTATGAAGACATATTCTTGATTATAAAATATATTGAGATGAAGTATTTTATGTCTATGAATAATGAATGAATGAGTGAATGTTTTGTTTTAATGAATGATTTCTAAATGTTTCTTTATGTACAAAACTACATATGTGTCATTATCAAAAAAAAAATTCTAGTGTCTATGCAACCATTTTACTGTGTTTCCTTCAACTATTTTCTAGTAGATATATTGGGTACTAAGGATTTGAGATTAATGTGAGTTCATGTTCAGTGGAGAATCAATCAACATTTGCATAATCTTCAAACAAACCTACCTCAATCCAATAGAGCAACAAAAAATTCGATGTGACTTTGCTATTGCTCTATCAAATCAAGGGAAGTTTGCTCCAATAGTAGACCATACCAACAAATTATTCTAGAAGGCAATAGGAATTCATTTCAGTATTCATCCATTGAATTATTTCTAATTATTATCCTCGTAAAAGTGGTTTTTAATTTTTTTTTTTTTTTTTCATTATTTAAGTGTTGTTAAATCATTACAAAAACTATTGTAGGAGATATGAAGATGTAGTTCCACCACAATAACCTAGGCTTCCTTGAGAGAGGCCACCTGAAGCAACACCATCAATCACTTGTATTATGAGTCTTTTTTTTTTTTACAGAGAGATACATAATTTAATATTTTCTGTTCATCTTCTGTGTTATAGAATTTTTTGAGATATATTCAGATTTAATTTTTTTTTTGCATCTATCATAGTTTGTAGAGATTCGTTGCCAATTTATGTTTTTCACACCATGGATACAACTATATTATGTATAATTATTCCATCATTCCTAAGTGCATCAAAGGGGCAGATGAAAAATATACCCTTATCTTTACAGCGTAGTTTGTGAATTTTATACATTCCTTTATGCTCACTTCTTACTCATTGTTCCTCAAACAACTTCTCATGACACACTCTATCGAAATTTAGTCATGTTGATCAAGGCCTATCCCTATTTTGGAAACATATTAACAACATATTTTCACATTATATTAATTTGTTTTATGCTTTTTTTAAATTTTTTTAGTGTTCCAAGTCTCTAACATGTCAACACTACGTGGGGAAGAGTGTTAGATACATGTTTGGTAGATATCCTCGATAGTATTCACTAAACATATACCTGACATGCTAGGGAAGTGTCACGTGTGTAATTATGTTCAATACCTAAACCACATCATGTAGGCCTACCATAGCATGCCCTATATATCTCAAGTTTCAAGTTTAAGGCAAATAGAAGAGATGAACTTTGTTTGTCAAATTCCAATTGAAAGTCATTTTGATGTCAACTGGTAGTTTTCTTGTAGGCATACCTTTCTATAATATTGTGTTAATAGCCATCTTCTATACTCTTTACAATTATGAATCAGTTAATTCCTTTGAATTCATAAAACATTTATATATTATTGACTAGACCCCATATCAATAAATGTTAAGTTAAAGAGACATGGATCATATTCCTTGTCTTATATCTATAATTAAAAAATTGTTTCCCTCTAAAGGAGTATATAGGACCTTCAAATTTCTTTTCAAAATTGTTGAAGTTGACAATCAATAATTTGAAAATTCCACAAATCGTTTTTTAATTGTTATAAGTTAAATAACATAGAGTTTTCTTTTGTTTTAGATTTTTTTCATTAGTAATAACTTGCATATCATGGATATGGATGTTATCTTTAGGGCACGTTATTATGCTAAAGTTATTTTTCTAATTGAATGTTAAATATAATGTGCAATTTCTGTTGTATTCTACAAAAAAATGATATATTTGGGCCCACCATATGCATAAGGTGGTATTCCGAAAGTTCCAAGTTAAAATATGAACTCATTATCAAGTTGGTTGACCTATTCATTGATAGTTACTTTAGAAAATTTATAGTCACCTCAAGAGTAGGTGTATATTTAAAATATCTATGGGACCAATATAGGTCTCATCTGTAAATTAGTCAGAACTATGAGTGTCATCCAATGATTCTAGGGACAAATTAGAAGGCCATACTCAATGATGCAATGTACAAGAATCTTCGAAAAGAAAGAAATTCACTACCCATCTCAGGAAGGTATGTGGCACATCTAATGATGTAATTATGATGCTTTATCATCATTAGAACATTGGATTTCACATTTGAAACTCTTCAATACAGGATCACATACATAATGAAAGCCACAAAGACCAAAATATAAAAACATGGCCAAAACAAACTTGCCAATGGTGGTTACTCCAAATTGGTCATACGAATTGTACATATAAATAATAAATTTCTAAAAATTTTAACTGAATGGCATAGAAGAATAAAAATTCATGGTTTTATGAAAAATTGTGGGGTTTGAGTTCATAGAAACTCCAATAGAGGAATACCCCAAGATTTCTTTCAATCATGAATATCAAGTCATGGTTAAATGCAAAAAAAATCTTTAAGCAAACTCAACCTTTTCGAACTCAAATAGACACATAGGTAAATAAAATCAATGAATATTATTTATAAATTGATTACTTCTACAATCTATTGATTATTATTTTCTTGCTAAAGCAAGAGACTTTCCTTCTATTTCAATAACCCAAAAGTGTAGTTACAGTAAGTACAAAAGGCCTGAAGAACTTAAGGCCTAAGAAACCAAAGAGATCATACTAACAAGGATGAGACCCACCAAACCAACTAAAGGACAGGCTAACGAACAGAACACCCCCACTAAGACCAGAAGATCCAAGGTCAAAATCCGTAGTACATCCCATGAATAACTTGCAAAGAGAGAATCGACATGCAACCCCACAAAGAAGACCCAAAGTCAAAGTTTGTGGTGCCACCCATGAATAACTCATAAAGAGAAAATAGATGCGCAGTCCCACAAACAAGCCCGACAGGATCTGACCGTCGAATGACCCCACCGAAAAGGATGACGGTGAGAGATATTGGAGAGCCAGGATGCAAGGAATTTAAGGCACTGTCAAAGGTGGTATGAAGATCATGACCCCTGCCACATGGGAAGAGCTGAGTGGAATGACTCTCAATGGGCCAAAGCCACTTACCATCTTTGAGCCTTGTGATCAAAAGAAAACCACTTCTTGCTTGGTTTTCTGAAACAAAAGAAAAGAAGCAGGGAAAAATCGTCATGGGAGCAGACCAACCTTTCATCCTACTAAAATTGGTAATAAAGCTCGCCACCGAACCATTCTGTAACTGCAACTAAAAACCTGTGTCACCTTTGAATTGCAAATGAAACTCTCTCGCCATTCAAGGAATGCAGGAGATAATTTTCCTTACCTCTCAGTAAGATATCCCTGTGCAGAGAAAGCCCTATGACAAGGATCCTAACTCCGAATAGAGAAAGAACAGGCATAAAGAGCTTTAATCATGGCATGCCTCTAGAGCCCAACAATAAAAAATTTCTTTATCCTCTATAGCTTGAGCGTCGCAGAGAGCTTTTAGCCTGCTTGGAGGCATCTCCTACCATTTCATTTTGATTCTGCATTCAGGATTTATCACACCTTGGTTGGCCAGAAGATTTGCAAGTTTGTTGGCCCTCCTCCGAACATAATTGAAGTTAAAAATTCTTAGACTCTGGAGATGTTTTTGGATTCTATGGTACACTTGTATAAGTCTCCATTGTTTTGAGACTCTTTCAGGCACTGTACCATAGCTGATTTTCTTGACTGCATTTATAGAAATCTCGGAGTCTTCTTCGATGAGAACATTTGAGCTGTGATTGAGTTTAAGAGGCTCTAGACATTGTTCCAAAGCCATTAATTCAGCCATGTTGTTGGTGGCATGGCCTAAATGACAGTGGAAAGTAAAAATTATTTTTCTGTCTTCATCTCTCAACACACCTCCATAACCTGCTATTCCCGGGTTCCTTTTTGAAGCCCCATCAATGTTGCATTTCCAAAAACCTTTTGGAGGGGGTTGCCAGAACTCCTTTTCCTTTTCCAGCATTCTTTATTTTTTCTCAGACCATTGAGGATGATCTCATGCATCCCTAGCTTCTTGAGAGTTTTCAATTCAAGTGCCGTGGGAGGATTCAAGGGATAACTATGCACTGTGGTGGAAACAGTCTCCTTTATCTACTTTAATATCAATTCCATAAGGCAAAGAGGAGTCATTTTTTCATCCTTGAAAATTCTTTTATTCCTTTCTTTCCAAGCATTCTAGATTATGAACCTTGGTGTAAAGGTCCAAGCTAAATTAAGGATCTCATACTCTGAAAAGTTTTTTTCTCCATTTGTTGAGGGTGTTGATGATGTTGCCTTTGTCTCTGTCTATCTGTTGAATAATGCTATTGAAAGAATCCCACAACCAAGAGGTATAGGTGTAGTTATTAAGAATATGCTCCATAGTCTCCTCTTGAGTCTCACATAATTGGAATCTAGAAGGCCCCATCACCCCCCTCTTCTGAAATTTTTCCCAAGTTAATATTTTCTTGTGATGAACTAACCACATAAACAGTTTGATCTTCATTCATCCTTGGTGGCTTCAAAGTTTTTGGCAGGACTTAGCTAAAATGCAGGGGTGTAGGTTAAGATAAATTATTTTAGCTTCCTTAATGTTGAAGATTCCTTCTTTGTTTTGGCTGCATCTTAACTAATCCTGCCCATCTGTAACCAAGATCTTCCTCTGATATAAAATGTTCATGAGATCTTCTAATTTGGCTTTTAAGGGGTCGTCCTCTCTGCATTGTATGGTCCTCCAGCTTCTCCATTTCTCAGTATCCTAAGGAAGATTCTAGAAGTCCCTAACTTTAGTTAGTCCTCGGGAATCAGTTTCTTGCTTGAAGCCCATAAAGTCCTCCCTTATCAACATAGGTTCTTGTTGCCATTTATCTTCCCAAAAGAGAGCCTGATCTCCTGCTCTGATTTCCCAGAAGCTGTTGTTTTGAACCAGTCTTTTATTTTCGTAGGCTTTATTCCAGATGTGAGAGCCTTTTATGTTCTCTGACATTCTGATGAGATCACTTGTTTCCAAAGAGTTAGCATATTTTTCTTTCCAGGTTTTAGCCCATTGCACCCTTGGTTCCTTCACCCATCTCCACCAAAGTTTGGCTCCTAAAACACTACTTAGAATCTCCTGATCGTCTGGGCCTGGGCCTCCATGACTTTTGGGTTTGCAAATTTTATCCCAAGAAACAATCTCTCTGAAGGTCCTTGAATTGTTGTAAGACTCCATTGGGAGCTGTCAGGGCTGATAAAAGAAAACAGGGATAGATTGAAGAACTTCCTTTGTTAAAATCAATCTACCCACAAGGTTCAACGCTCTATACGTCCATCTTTTAATCTTGTCTTGCATCTTGTTGAGCACCGATTCCCAGATACTTTTCTGCATTGGTTTGTTCGTTAGGGGGATTCCCAAATATTTTGAGGGGAGGACCTCCCTTTGGAAGCCTAGAATTCTGGAGATGTTCCTTTGAATAGTAACGTTAGTGTTTGAGAAAATAAAAATTGATTTGGAGAGATTGACTTCCATACCTGAACCCGAGGCAAATTCATTTAAGACTTTTTTGTACGTTGTAGCTTCCTTTACTATGGGAATACCCTGCAGCATGGTGCCATCCACAAATTCTTGATGAGTCAAGGCTTGGCCATTCTCTGTTAAATGTAGGCCCTTGACCTTTCCCAAGACTTTAGCCTTCTTAATGGTTCGGCCCAATCCTTCCATGATGAGGATAAAAATAAAGGGTGAGAGAGGGTCTCCCTGCATGAGGCCTCTGGAAGGTGTGAAGATCTTTGAGGGTGAGACATTCACCAGATTTGAAAATCTTGGTGATGTAACCAAAGCCATGACCCATCTGATCCAGTCGTGATCAAACCCAAAAGGAGAAAGGACCTTTTTGATGTAAGTCCAGTTCACTTTTCCATATGCCTTTGCAATGTCTAATTGCATGATCATATCGGCCTGCCTTTTACTAGTGAGAGAATGAACAACCTCGTGAGCCTAAATAATATTATCTAGGATTTTCCTTCCTTCAACATAACCAGACTGTTCCCCAGATATCAAATAAGGAAGAAGAGGTTTGAGTCTGTTGGCTAAGATCTTGGAAATAATTTTGTATACAACATTGCATAAAGCAATAGGCCTGAACTTTTCAAGAGTTAGGGTTGAGTCTTGTTTGGGGATTAGGGAGATGAAGGAGTTGTATAGGGCTTTCAGAATGGATTTACTTCTTCTGGAGTCCTCAACCACCTCCAAAATTTCCTGTTTGATAACATTCCAGCAGGCTTTGAAAAAGTCAACATTGAAACCATCTGGACCTGGATCTTTGCCATTTTTCATTTCTTTAATAACCATACTGACCTCTGCTTTGGTTATTGGTTTGTTTAGATTAAAGTTATCCTCTCTAGACACCATCCTTGGAGTATTCATTGTAATTTCCTTGATGTATTGGTCTCTGTTTGGATTATTTTCATTTGTGATGCCTCTGAAATATTGAACCATTACACCTTCAATATTCTTGTGAGAGGTCTAAAGCTCCTCATCTTCATTCAAAATTGTGGAGATGCTATTGTGCTTTCTCTTGGCTATGGTGGAACAGTGGAAAAACCTAGTGTTTCGTTCACCTTCTTTGAGCCATTAGACTATTGACTTTTGTCTCCAAAAGATTTCCTCATGTTTGCATAATTCTCCCAATCAAGGTTGAGTTTTTTAGCTTGCTCACTTTTGTTTTGATCAAAACCATATGTGATAATTTCTTGGTTTAGTTCCTGTAGTTTGATCTCTACTAATTTTTTGTTTACAAAAATGTTGCCAAAATCCTTCTTGTTCCATTCATTGAGTTTGAGTTTTATGTGCTTTAGTATTTTATGGAGGAGGAACATTTTGGTGCCTTGAATTTGAAGATCTTCGGACCACCATTTTTCAATGTTGTTGATGAAATCTGGGTGGGAGAAGATATTCTCAAATCTGAAGGGTCTGTTTTTGGGAGCATCAATTCCTTTGATTTCTAATTGAATTGGCAAGTGATCAGAGCCTCCAAATGGAAGAACACTTGAAGATATTTCTATATTTATGAGCATTAGCTTCTTGGAGATCAAAAATCTGTCTAACTTGGAGGCAACCTGAGCATTGCCACCTCTTTTGTTGTTCCAAGTAAGAAGACCATTATGCATTTCAGAGTGAACCATTTTCATGTCTTCTGTGAAAGAATGGAATCCTGCTAAATATCTACTGAGGACTCTGGTGCCTCCTTTTTTTTCTGAAAGAGATTTAATCATGTTAAAGTCTCCTCCAATGACCCAAGGGATTTCATCATGTCTGCTTCTGAGATATGCTAGGGAGTTCAGAAATCTAAGTTTCTCATCAATCCTCTGAGGACCATAGACATTCGTAACCAAGAAGGTCTTGAACATCCCCATGGGTTGAATGATAGCTGATAAGTAATTTCTTATCGCCTTCGCATCTACAATGCTGAATTTTTGGGGGTTCCAAAGAGTGAGAATGCCTCCTGCTATGTTCTCTGCTTTGACTTTTAGAAACTCAAATTTGTTGAGCCATTTATTATGGATTTGTTTTATTTTCTGAATGGAGCATTTTGTTTCTTAAATGAAGATTATGTTCGGCATTGCTAGTTTCATTCTATTACTTAGCATTCTTTGTTTTCTTTTACTACCTAGACCTCTGATATTCCATGAAATGAACTTCATAATTAAAGATTTGTAAAGGATTAACTGGTTAGATCTTTCATCTTACCCGAATCTATCATTAGATTTCCACACTCCATCAGGAGTTCATTTTTCTTTTTTCTACCTCTCTTCTTACCTGGATTTCTAGTGGCTAATCCTGGATTTACTTTCATTGTTTTCACTCCTCTGTGCTCCTCTTTGTGGATATTTGTACCTTTCTCCTGTCCTCGTTCCTGAGTCTTCCATAAGAATAGCTGATGTATTCTGTTGCATTCTTCTTGAGGCAGAGAATCTATTCCTCCTTTGCTTCCTTGCATCAGGAATCCTTCCAGATCCAAGTTTTCCTTGTCAAGTATTTCTTGTAGTTCTTGTTCTTCTAGATATGTTTTGCTTTGGGTCATTTGCTAGTCCATTTCCATTTCTGTTTCACTTCTCATGGATTCCTTTTGAGAGTCAATGTCTAAAGAGTGATTTGTATCCTCTATTTTTCCCTTTTCTTCAGCATTTTCTTCCTGATATTGAGTCTCTCTTGTGATTTCTTCAAGCTCTACTAGCACTTGAAACTTATTCTGACTACCCTTTTGCCCCTCAGTGTGATGTTTCTTTGATCCCTTTTGCCCCCCCTCCCTTCTTATGCTAGCCACTTTCTGGAAGCTTTCAGTGTCCTTCGTTGCATTCAGTTTATCTTTGTTATCTTCTTTACTGAGAGGGCAATCTCTTAATAGGTGCCCATGTTCATGACATCTTTGGCATCTTAAGGAGGTATGTTCGTAGTCTACCATCTGCACCGACTCCTCATCAAAAACTTCCAAGATGACTTCATCCGGCAATGCTCCTAATAGATCAATTTCCACACATATCCTTACAAAGGAGGTATATTTTCCTCTTCTTCTGGCTTCAGAAGCTTTAACATAGCATCCTAGTTTATTACCAATGGAAACCAATGATTCAGTTTTCTAATAATCAAGAGGTAGAGAGTATAGCCTTACCCACATAGGAACTTAATAGAAAGTCTCCCTCTCTGGGACAAAGTTCACTTTCCAAGGTCTCATATAGATACCTGCTGTAGAAAAAAAATAAGGTCCTCCCTCGAATATTCTGTCTTTATCTTCGATATTGGAGAACACTACTGTGAAGAATCCTTTTGACCCTAAATGTAGGTCAATGATTCCTTTGGGCTTCCAATGATACTTGATCCACGTCTGTAAAGCCTTTTCGTTGGGCCATAGTCCCATGAATTTACAGACAATGCCGTAGGTTCCCATATGTTCCCTGTGCTCCTACAAAGTAGGATCATTTAATATTACTCGAGGAGTGATTTCTGCTTTTGGTTTACAGGGTCCTTTCTGTTTTCTGGCTCTTGAACCTAGATTTTTGTCTTCTTCTTCTTTTTCCTTTGTGATGTTGTCTTCTTTTGTTCTGGTCCAATCTATTTCCTTTTCATTAACCCTGTTTCTGAAGTTCAGACAATCTCTACTAGTTCTAGCTAGTGATTTACTTTTGCTGGCCAAGGCTTCTTTGTAGGAGGGAGCTAGGCTCCCCCCCTGCCATTCTCCATTCAGACCTAACCCTTCTCACACTGGTTACTTTGGTCGCTGCGTGTCTCCCACGCTCCTGGTTTTCTATCCCTTAGGTTTAGAATCAGCTGACTCTCAAGAAAACGTCATGAAGATTCTTGATTATTATTTTCATCCATAATGTGTTTTTTTGTTTTAAGAAAGCAAGCAATGAAGAAACACACATAGTGATGGTGGAGTTCCACCAACTAAAAGTTGTTTTCCACTTAGTACCAGAGGTATTTCATGTGCTATAAAAATGTAGTATGGATTACAATTAAAAATATTTAATTAAAAATGGTGTATTAATTATAGCCTTTGTTGTTAAACTCATGAGCCTGTAGAGGATGAGGCTATATAATAAGAGGAATATATGCATGCATCCAAAACTACTATCCTTTCCTTCACTACTCTAGCAGGTATATAACACTCTAATTCTCTTTTTATTAATGAAATATTTGTATTAGTAATAACAGAAAACATCAATTTAACATTTCTTTCTTATTGCATCTAATGATCCACCCCTCTTGCAGTAGGCTAAGTGTCATGAGTACACAAGAAGGTTGTCAAGAAGACTTGAAAATGCAATAAAAACTAAGGAAGAAGAAGGAACTCATGAACTCATTTCCCGATACATCTAAAAATAAATAAAAATAAAAATGGATCGTACTAGTTATATAATTGGAAACATAATGCACCATATTATGAACACATTTCTTGATTATAAAATATATTGAGATGAAGTATTTTATGTCTGTGAATATGAAAGAATGAATGAATGTTTTATTTTAATGAATGATTTCTATATGTTTCTTTATCAAAAAAAAAAATCTAGTGTCTATGCATGCATTTTACTGTGTTTCTTTCAACTATTTTCTAGTAGATAGATTGGGTACTAGGGATTTAAGATTGATGTGAGGCCATGTTCAGTAGAGAATAAATAACCATTTGCATAATCTTCGAACAAACCTACCTCAATCCAATAGAGCAACAAAAATTTCAATGTTGACTTTGATATTTCTCTATCAAATCGAGGGAAGTTTTCTCCAAGATTAGACTACTACAAAAAATTATTCTAGAAGGCAATAGGGACTCATTTGGGTATTCATCCATTGAATTAATTTTAATTATTATTGTCATAAAAGTGGTTGTTAATTTACTTTATTAATTTTTTCATTATTTAAGTGTTGTTTAAATTAGCAAAAGCACTATTTTAAGAGATATGAATATGTACTTCCACCACAGTAACCTAGGCTTCCTCGAGAGAGGCCACCTGAAGCAACACCCTCAATCGCTTGTATTATGAGTCTTTCTTTTTATAGAGAGATACGTAATTTTCTATTTTGTGTTCATCTTTTGTGTTATAGTTTTTTGAGATATATTCATATTTAATTTTCTTTTTGGATGTATGCATAGTTTGTAGAGATTCATTGCCAATTTATGTTTTCACACCATGGTTACAACTGTATTATGCTCAATTATTCCATCATTCCTAAGTCCATCGAAGGCCAGATGAAAACTATACCCTTATCTTTACATCGTAGTTCGTGAATTTTATATATTGTTTGATGCTCACTTCTTACTCGTTGTTCCTCAAACAATGGCTCATGACACACTCTATCGACATTTAGTCATGTTGATCAATGCCTATTCCTATTTTGGAAACATATTAACAACATATTTTCACATTATATTATTTTTTTTTACGATTTTTTAAAATTTGTTTAGTGTTCAAAGTCTCTAACATGTCAACACTTCCTAGGGAAGAGTGTTAGATACATGTTTTGTAGATATCCTGGATAGTATGCACTGAACATATACCTGACATGCTAGGGAAGTGTTATGTGTGTAATTATGTTCGACACCTAAACCACATCATGTAGGACAACCATAGCATGCCCTATATATCTCAAGTTGCAAGTTTAAGGCAAATAGAAGAGATGAACTTTGTTTGTCAAATACAAGTTTAACGTAATTTTTATATCAATTGCTAGTTTTCTTGTAGGCATACCTTTTTATAATATTGTATTAATAACCATCTTCTATACTCTTTACAATTATGAAACAATTGATTCCCTTGAATTCATAAAACATTTATATATTATTGACTAAACCACCTATCAAAAAATGTTGAATTAAAGAGACATGGATCATTTTCCTTTCCTTCTATCTATAATTAAAAAATTCTTTCCCTCTAAAGGACTATATAAGACCTTAAAAGTTTTATTCAACATTGTTGAAGTTGACAATCAATAATTTGAAAATTCCACAAATTATTTTTTTAATTTTTATAAGTTAAATAACATAGAGTTTTCTTTGATTTAGATTTTTTCATTAGTAATAGCTTGCATATCATGGATATGGATGTTATCTTTAGGACACGTTATTATGCTAAAGTTAATTTTCTTTTTCTTTGTTGACATTATTTCTACTTATTTCCACCGAATATTGTTGGGCATTGGCGAAACACCCCCAACTCACAATGTGGGGGATATTGTTGAGATTTGGATAATGTAATGCTCCTCGTGTGTTTTGTGACATGTGATTAACCTCATATTGAGGATTGGTTAACTCGAGTGATGCGTCCATTTACTAACACATGTGTGTTTTGGCGTAACAACTATTTTTATTCCAATAAATCATCCATATGTTCCTATTGAAAATCATGTTCATCATTATCGGATATCCTTCCTTCTTATAGTGGAATGGATAGGTATGGACTATTTTATTGTTCCAGAACTTCTTAATTGTAGATATTTTAATTTTATGCAATCTGTGGTGTCTACAAAATGCTCATGTTAGAACCAACTTGATTTTTAATGTATAATTACTTCTTCAAACATTTGTCCTAAAGGTAGCCAATAATAATGTACTTTGTTTTCAATAGTTTGTGAACTGATATTTTCCTCTACACATTGAATTCTTGTTGTATTTTCACATTTTAATGAATTTCATTGTAACGATAATATCTTTTACATAGTTTAGAAAGGTTTTTTGCTAATGGTATGGCCGATGTAATTGATGGGACATTGATGTGGAATGAGTATACAAAATCTGGAATTTAGCTTCTAGCTCCTCAAATGTGTCTTCTACTTATTTGATGTCCTAGGAAACATTCTTGAATTCTTAAGTGGTGGAAATTTCCTAAGTGATATTGAGATAGTCACCAAATTAGATGACTCAAGATCTGGTGACATAAATACTCATCAGTGCCTTGTAGTGAGCTTGTGTACCTTCCTAAATGTTGAAGATTTCTTTAGAAAGGATCTATTATAACTCTCGAATTTCATTGAGCATATGAATTGAGGTAGAGAAATATTTTATAACATCCTTACCCATAATCAGGGTAAGCCTGTCGAGGGACTACATTTTTCCCTCCGCTCGTACCCTCAATGTTATGATCAATTGAAGAGGAGCCTACAAATGCATCCATAAGAAAGAAAAATCTCTCCACAACATCCATAAACCCTTCTATATGATATTTAGCCTAAGTAGACAAATTCTTAACCTTGGAAATATCTTTTTATAGTCTTGATTGGGTAGAAATGGGGGTCTCTTCTGGGTATTTTTGTTGGCATTATGACACAGGTTTGGTGTTGTGACACAGGTGTTGTCCTTGATTTCAACTCACTTAGATGACAAATCATAGTTCGGGCTCTCAGAATGAAGGAAAAAGAAATATACACATGTTCCCCTTGACCAAACTTCATATACATGCAGGTTTTCCGACCAAAAGGCACGTATGCGTATACATGCACTTTCACACAAGGAAAGGTGCATACATTTTGGAGAATTTAGTTTTGGTCCATGGTATTTGGACCATGGTATTTTGACCCATGGTATTGGTCCAAGGTATCTTGTCCAAAGTGTTGACCCCAGGTATTTGTTGTAAGGTATTGATTCTAAGTGGTTTTGGACCATGGTATTGAGTAAGGCGTAAGACTATAAAAGGAGGAGGAGATCATTAGGTAAAGGCACTAAAGAAATTGAATATCTAATTAAGAGCAGGATCTAGAATACTGGTCATTGGGTTATGGTTCATAGCTAGATCTGAATCAAGGAAGAACCTGAGCAGTTGAAGAAGCATAAGTTCTGTTGATGGTCAAGATATTAATGCTTGAAGAGAAGTATCTTTATGTGGTTCTGATCATTTATCTGAATGATTGGCGCATGTCATAATTTGTAAATCTGATGATCTGGGTATAACTGATGTCTGAATAGTTGTAAAGCTTAAATCATCTTTTACAGATCTGTACGTAGGTTCATTATAGCAAGGGCGCATATACACACTAGTTCAGCATTTCAAAATAGTGTATACAGAGGTTTGTCTTGAGAAAAGTGTGTATGCACATAGGTTCGACACATTGAAGTAGCATACACCTCATAAAATATGTTTTAGCTGCTTCTGTTTGTTGTTGCAGTATTCTAGGTTTTGGCTTGGGTTCTCGTTACTATTACTATGTTACAACATTCAGAAAAGTGATTGTTTGATTCAGTTTTGGTTGGTGCAAAGGAGATTGGTTGATGTAGATATATTTGATGATTGATTGATGTTATTCGTGGATCCAGTTTGAAAAGTTATGAAACGTGGTCCCTCGAAGAAGAGAGAAGGTTGTAGCCTTCTATAGGTCAGCACCTATGTACTAGTAAAAACAAGCTAGTACAAGAGGTAAGGGGGTTGTAGCTCCCTTCCAGGAAAAGCTAGAGAATGAGAGAAGGTTGTAACCTTCTACAAGTAGAAGCCTGCATACCGGTATAAGGCTGCACCAGTACAAAATTTGTAAAAAGATGTTTCTTATTAAATAAACATAGAGACGATTGCAGTAGTTGGTTTTCACCCACATTGGGTTTCCACCTTATATCCTCTGTTCATGTGTATGATTGCCTGTTCTATTTACTACACTTGATTATTGGTTATATGGTTATAATTCACATATTAAAGCTTAACTAACTAAATTATACGTTAGCAAAGTATACGCTGGTCACTGTAAACACCATTACGTATACATGTAAATTTCATTAACAGAAGTAGCGTATATAAATTTGTTTATGGAAATGAAATATTGTTTAATTGCTAATATTGATTCACCCCCCACTCTTAGTATTATTTCCAACAATTGGTATTAGAGCAAGTCCTTCAAAAGAAGCTCGATTGCTTGAAGGAAGATCTATCATCATGGGCAGCTACGAAAGAGAGGGATCCATTAGACCACCAATCCTTGATGCGAGAAACTTCGTCTATTGGAAGGTAAGAATCACAACCTATCTTTAATCTCTTGGAGCATATGTTTGGGAAATCGTGGAAGGAGGATATACATTTCCATCAGCAATTCTTACAGATACGATAGGTAAAAAGCAGTATGAAACAAATTCCAAGGTTGTCAATACACTATTGGGGAGTCTATCACAATCAGAATCGGTCAAGGTTATTTAGCTCAAAACCACCAAATAAATATGGGACAAGATCGTTCTAATCTATGATGGAGACAATTAGGTAAAACGTGCAACACTACATTCTCTCATAATTCAATATGAAACTCTCAAAATTCACAATGATGAAAGTATATCTCATTAATTCCTACGTATAGACGGGATTGTTAGTCACACGAAAAACTTGGGTGAAGAGATAAAAGAAGTTACTTTAGCTAAAAAGGTTTTAAGATCCTTGTCTTCTAAGTTTGAATCAAAAGTTTCTATCATAGAAGAAAAGCAAGATCTTCAGAGTATGACTATGACACAACTACACGGAATCCTAACTGCTATTGAAATGATAAAAGGAGGTCCATCAAATATGAGAGAAGCCGCATTCAAGGCTTTAGGAAGAGAAGAGCTCAATGAATTGGGAAACATTTCAGAAGTAGAGGAAGAAGCAAACTTTGTCAAAAACCTTCAACGAGGTTCTGGAAGACTCAGATGTAAATTACCTTTCAAATGATTTGTTTGTTGAAGAGTCGGTCATTATGCAGCCAAATGTCCTCATAAAGATAAGCTTGATAAAGGTAATGAACCGGAAAAATGGAATAGAAAACAAAATGTAAGTAAGAAGAGCTACTATACGCATGAAGATAGTGATGGTTTATGAAATAGTGATGAAGATTAATATGGTAATGATTATAGACTTTTGACTGCTTTTGAAGATGACAATTTATTGGATGCTTTAGATGAAGATGGTCTCTAGGAAGGAATTTCTAAACTTAGAATCTTTTTAGAAGAAAAGGGTATGATTATAGATACTATGACATTCAAACTTGCTGAAAGGGAAAAACACAATGAAAAGTTAGAATGTGAAATTTTGGGCCTAAGAAAAGATATTGAGAAAACAGAAGCTCTCAATCTTAGATTTGCAAAAGGATTAGAAACTTTAGATGAAATTATCAAAATGCAGCATTCTCCTCTGATAAAGATAGATCTTGGATATACTGAAGATGCATCTTAAGCATAGAAGCCATCAACCTCCAAAAGCTATCTTGATGCAGCAAGGATAGGTGAACATGTTTGACAATCGTCAGCAAAGGCATAAAGTAGATCAGCAGGTAAATTGGGTTCAATATACTTCATGGATGAATAGAAGCTATAACCAACCACAGGTAAACATTCTCAATTTTCTTCAAGAATGAATGTCAATGGAAACTACAATCATCAGGTTAGTAGATTCGATAATCACAGGAATTTCTTTAATGGCTAATGTTTTTCATGTCATAACTTTTTACACAAAGCTACTCAATGTGTTTCTTACAAGACCATCATGACTAGAGAAGCATGAAATCAAAGGAATGTGACAGGGATCATGAAAAGGACCTACAATAACTTTTCTACTCTTGAAAATGAAATAGAATGCTCTATCTATAACAGCTTCGATCATGAAGATTCTAAATGGAGGAGTAAATTTTGCCAAACATCTCAGAAGGAGCAAGCTTCATTGGGTCCCAAAACATGGAGAAATTAATAACTAGAAATAGAATGATGTTGTATAGCCTTGTATGCAAAAGGACAAGAAAATTAGTGGTACATCGACATTGGATGCTTGAAACACATGGCAAGTCACAAATAAAAAATTTAGTTATATAATTCCTTAGAAAAATAAAAGAAGGTCTCATTTGGTAATGACACTCCTACATTCATTGAAGGCAAAGGCTCTATTCTCTTAAAAGAAAAGGTTAGAGCTGGAAATGTTATGTATGTTGATGGTCTAAAGCATAATGTATTGAGTGTCCATCAAATGTGTGATCAAGGAAATGAGGTAGTATTTTAATCAAATGGATGTGTTTTTCATGAGATTGATATAGGAGAAATAGTGATCAAAGGTATAAGAACTCCAAACAACCTGTACATACTCAACGGGGGACAGCAGCAGTGCTACCTAAGCAAAAATTTTGAACACTGGCTATGGCACAAAAGATTGGGACATCTAAGTTTCTCTCAAATAAGAAAAGCATGCAGATAGCGAGTTGTTCATGATCTTCCTGATATCAACATTCCAGAGAATACAATATGCATATCATGTCAATTTGGTAAGCAAACCCAGCACATTTTCCTGAGAAAGAAGGATCAGCTAGTAAGCGTCTTGAACTTGTTCACACTGATCTATGTGGTCCATCTAGGAAAAAGTCACCTCATGCAGAAGAATACTTTATATTTCTCATTGACAACTTTTCAAGAATGTGTTGGATAGGACTTCTAAAGCATAAATACGAAGCATTCGAAAAATTCAAAGCCTTCAAAGCTTTGGTTGAAAATGAATCAAATCACAAAATCAAATTCCTCAAGCCTGATCGAGGAGGGGAATTTACCTCAAATGAATTCTTTAACTTCTGTGAAGAACATGGAATAAGAAGGGAATTCTCTACCACAAGAACTCCTCAGCAAAATGGAGTGGTAGAAAGGATGAGCATAACTGTTCAACAAATGGTTCATGCTATGCTAGATAAGTCTGGAACTCCTGCAACCTTCTGGGGTAAAGTTGCATTTGCTGCCATCACTATTCTCAACAAAACAAATGTCTGGGTAAACAACACTTAAACTGCACATGAACTTTCGTATGGTAAGACTCCTACTTTAAAATACTTCAAAGTTTTTGGAAGAAAATGCTACATCAGAAGGACTAATGAAAAACTTGACAAGTTTTAACTTAGAGCAGATGAAGGAATTCTCCTTGTTACTCTTCCTAAAGTAAAGGATATAAGTGTTATAATAAAATACTTGGGAAAATTGTTGAAAGTATTGATGTTGTGGTTGATGAAGCAGGAAAAAATCCAAGCAAGTAAAAATCAAATATTATGAAGAAGATGAGGACTATCCTTCCACATCAAATCAGACTAATTCTAAAGAAGAAGCCAATGAAGCATCAGAAGAATATATAAGGGTAGAAAAAAAGACTCTATCCAGGTATGTTAGAAGAATCATCTATAGACTCAAATTTTGGGGTAGAAAGAGGCAGGTGTGGAGACAAGAAGAACTATTATAGAATCTTCAACCTATCTAGCTTTACTTTCCTCAGTCAAACTGAAAAATGTAAATGAAGCATGCAAAGATGAATTTTGGGTCAAGGCCATGAATGAAGAACTTGAGCAGATTGAAAAGAATAATACTTGGGAATTGGTTCCTAGACCTAATGATAAGACTATCGTAGGAACCAAATGGATATTAAAAAACAAGATGAATGAAAATTGAGTAGTTATTAGAAATAAGACCAGACTTGTTTGTAAAGGGTATGCTCAACAAGAAGGTTTAGACTTTGAAGAAAATTTTGCACCTTTTGCTAGACTTGAAGCCATAAGAACTTTCCTTGCTCTTTCAAGATTTTAGAAGTTCAAAGTATATCAAATGGACGTGAAATCTTCCTTTCTTAATGGAGACATAGAAGAAGAAGTATATATTGAGAAACTAGATGGATTCATCCTTGGAAATGATCCAAAACTTGTATGTAGACTAAGAAAGGCTCTCCATGGTCTAAAACAAGCTCCAAGGGCCTGGTATTATCGTCTTGACAAATACCTTCATCAACAAGGTTTTTGAAAACGATCAGCTAATAGAAATCTATATATAAAAATTGATAATGATAAATTGCTAATACTTGTTGTGTATATTGATGATATCATTTTTCATAGGAATGAAGAAGCCATGAGTCAAAATATTGCTTTGGTAATGTAGAAAGAATTTGAAATGTCCCTCCTTGGTGAGCTCACATATTTTCTTGGCTTACAAGTTAAATAAAATAAAGATGTTATTTTTATATCACAAACCAAGTACCTCAAGCAGATCTTAATGAAATATGGCATGGAAGATTCTAAACCATTATGTACCCCTATGGTAACAGGATGCAACCTCAGCTCAAGTGATGAATCAGTAGTAGTACATCAACCAACCTACAAATCCATGATTGGTAGTCTACTTTATCTAACAGGTACCCGACCATAAATCATGCGTGCAGTGGGAATAGTTGGAAGATTCCAAGCAAATCCAAAGGAATCACACCTTCTGGCAATCAAATAGATTTTCAAATATCTTCAAGGAACACAAAACTTTGGTTTATGGTATCCTAGAGATACAGATCTTACACTTCATGCATATACAGATGCAGATTAGGCAGGAAGCATGGATGATAGAAAAAGCACTAGTGGTGGCGCATTCTATATGGGTTCCAGATTAGTGTCTTGGTTCAGCAAGAAACAACATTCAATTGCATTATCTACAACTGAAGCAGAATATGTGGTTGTTGCATCTTATTGCACACAACTCCTTTGGATGATGCAAATATTGCAAGCCATTCAAATCACATATACTCCATCCCATCTCCATTATATGTGATAATACAAGTGCAATCAGTATTTTAAAGAATCCAGTCATGCATTCCAATACCAAGCACATACCTATCAAATATTATTTTCTCCTTGAACAAGTACTTGAACAAAAGGTCAAATTGGATTATGTTCCCTCCAAAGAATAGGTTGTTGATATATTCACCAAACCACTACCCAGAGAGACATTTGAATATCTCAGACAAAAGCTGGGAGTAGTTGATGCATCATCATGCTGTTGAGACCTATCTAATTTAGAGAAAAGTGGTTGTACATGAGTTTCATGAAGCATATCTGCGTACATATGTTGGTTTCTGTGGATACAGTCGCGTATATGTTGGTTTGAAGAAAAATAGTGGGCTGGACTTAGGAGGAAAAGGGTCTAATATGGGTATGATAGTCATGTGGCACAAGTTCAGGGGGAGAATTTACTTGTAATAATGCATTGTTGGCATTATCTTCATACAATTTCACAGTTGTTACTGATTTAGGTGGAACAGGTGCAGAGGGAGATCATGGTTGTTGGTCTGGATGGTGATTGACAGATGCTACAAATGATAGTTGCTGATGACTATGAAAGTCTTGTTTTAGATATTTTGTCTCTATGTCATGTATATATTTTCTTATCAAGGTCATGTAACGACCTATTTTGTTTCCACACTATCCCTAGGATGGATGATGTAATGTTCTTATTTTATCATGTATAAACATTTGATGTATCCCCATTTGGTTGGGTGGATGAGTCAATCTTGGTATATCCCCACTTGGTTGGGAGATGGATGTATATATGAGTCTTTGGTGATAGGAAGGTGATTTATGATGTATAGAGTCATGTTCTTCTTGTAGAAAACCTTTTTGCAGACCTTGTTTATAGTCAGGGGGAGCATGAACATCACACTTTAGTATATGAGAGAATTTAGCATGTACTCAGTGGGAGCATAACCCTTTGCCCTTGATGACAAAGGGGGAGAGTGACTTGGGGTTGCCATCAAGTCCAAAGGGGGATATTGTTGGCATTATGACATAGGATTGGTGCTATGACACAAGTGTTGTCCTTGATGGCAACTCACTCAAATGATAGATCACAACTCAGGCTCTCAAAATGAAGGAAAAAGAGATATATGCAGGTTCCCCTTGACCAAGCTACGTATACACTTGGGTTCGCCAACTAAAAGGCGCGTATGCATATACATGCACTTTCATGCAAGGAAAGGCATGTACATGTTGGAGAATTTGGTTTTGGTCTATGCTATTTGGACCATAGTATTTTGACCCATGGTATTGGTCCAAGGTATCTTGTCTGAAGTGTTGACCGAAGGCATTTGGTCCAAGGTATTGATTCTAAGTGGTTTTAGACAATGGTATTGAGTAAGGCCTAAGACTATAAAAGGAGGAGGAGATCATTAGGCAAAGGCACTCAGGAAATTGAATATCTAATGAAGAGTAAGACCTGGAATACTAGTAATTGGGTTATGGTGCATAGCTAGATTTGAACCAAGGAATAACTTGAGTGCTTGATGAAGGATAAGTTGTGTTGATGGGTGAAGATATTAAGTCTTGAAGAGAAGTAACTTTATGTGGTTTTGATCGTTTATCTGAATAATTGGCACATCTCGTAATCTGTAAATCTGATGATCTAGGTATAATTGATGTCTCAATAGTTGTAAAGGTTAAATCATCTTTTACAATTTTGTACGTTGGTTCATTATAGCAAGGGCGTGTATACAAGCTAGTTCGGCAGTTAAAATCAACGTATATTTAGGTTTGTCTTGAGCAAAGTGCGTATGCACACAGGTTTGACACATTGAACTAGCATACACCTCATAAAATATGTTTTAGCTACTTCTGTTTGTTGTTGCGGTGTTCTAGGTTTTGGTTACTGTTACTGTGTTACAACATTTAGAAAAGTGATTATGCGATTCAGTTTTGGTTGGTGCAATGGAGATTGGTTGATGCAAATATACTTGATGTTTGATTGATGTTATTTATGGATCTAGTCTAAAAATTTATGAAACATGATCCCCAGAAGAAAATAGAAGGTTGTAGCCTTCTGTAGGCCAGCAGCTACATACTAGTAAACACATCAGCTAGTACAAGAGCTAAGCGGGTTATACCTCCCTTCCAGGATATGCTGGAGAATGAGAGGAGGTTGTAACCTTCTGCAAGTAGAAGCCTGCATACTGTTATAAGGCTACACGAGTACAAAATTTGTAAAAATAAATTTCTTATTAAAGAAAGATAGAGACGTTTTCAACAGGGGGTTTTCACCCACATTGGGTTTCCATCTTATATCTTGTGTTCATGTGGGTGATTTCTTGTTCTGTTTGCTGCACCTAATTACGGGTTATATGGTTCTGATTCACAGATTAAAGATCAACTAACTGAATTATAAGTTTGCAGGGTATATGATGGTTGCTCTAAACACAGTTGCATATACATGCAAGTTTCATTAACAGAAGTAGCATATATAAATCTATTTATGGAAATGGAATATTGCTAAATTTCTAATACTAATT